>APFE031724367.1:59492-87466 GCA_000404065.3 Pinus taeda
AGTGTCCAAATCTAGCATGCCATAATAAACTTGATGGAAATGTACCTTTATCATAATGAGAATTGTATGAGAAATTTTGTGCACGAGCACAGGTACCTTGCAACTTGAGAAGCCTTTCTTCTTCTATCCCCTTCATGACAAGTGAGTGATCTGATGCTTTTCTTACCTCAACCTTGCTATCAAACATATGAATGGAGTGTCCTTGCTGGCGGATGTGGACCAAGGACAAGTTTCTCCTCAGCTGTGGGAGATATAAAACATCATGCAGAAGAAAGTCTGGAAGGCCAGGGAATTTGAGCCTGATTGTGCCAAGCCCTGATGGCTTGAGTTTTGATTTGTCTGCAAGGTATACTGCTCCATCAACATTGTCAGTAAATTCTTCAAAAAAATCGCTTGTAAAATTCATATGGCAAGTTGCTCCTGAATCAAGCAACCAATCATTTTTCTAAGAAGCAGGTGAAACATTAAACAAGTCTTCATTTACTCCAATATTACAATGTGCCACAACATAGTGAGCACATTTAGGTGCTTTACCTTTCTCTTTGTCATTAGTTTTACCTTTGGGTTGATTTCTTTCTTGCTCAATTCTGTCCCAAGGCAACTTGCATGTGGATGCATCATGTGATCCATCTCTATTGCAACGTATGCAATGCAAATCTGACTTTTCTCCTTGGGAGTGTCTGCTCGCCCCTGCCTCTGAAATTTCTTCTTCCTCTTCCTCTTCGACCACCTCATCCTTTGGACGAATCTTGAGAAAGATTCTTCTCTCTATGTGCAAGACACAATCTCTTCAGAAGACTGAGGAGTTGTCTTCTTCCCAAAATCTTTCTCTCTCAGCAAATTTATTCACAAGGGAGTCAAAGGTAATTTCTTTGAGGTTTCCATTTGCTTGCAATGACTCAAGATAATTTGAGTAAGTGGGATAAAGTGCCTTACCAAAAGCTATCAGAGGAATGTCCAGTTCAACATTAGTGACTTTGATATCATTCCTAATAGATTTTACTTTTGATGCAAGAGCAAGAGGATCATCATTTTGTAATTCAAGTCTAAACAATTTAATCATGAGTTGAACAACTTCAAGCATAGAGTGTGAGTCATAGAGTTCCTTTAGTTTTTGTAAGGTTTCGAAAGCATTTGAAAATGGCGAAATATGGTGACTCACCTCTTCATTTACGAATGTTGCAATAAAGGCATAAGCCTTGCTGTTCTTATTTTCCCAAATGGCGAATTCCTTGTCTGAGTTAGGCTTGTTTGGTTCTTTGTCTCCTTTTCCAACACACATTCCTTTCCATAGCTCATTAAAAATGAGAGTGTTTGATCTTCCGCGACAATTCTGGATAGTTCTTCTTCCCGGTGAGAACCACTCCCATAATAGATATCAATTAGTGCATTGTAAAATCTGTGTATTGTAAAAAAAATGTACTTCTGCTCTTTTGAGTAAAAAAATTGCATTGTAATAGCAATACTGTGAAAATATAATTCTGATATGTATATAGCAAAGATATATCTGGGGAAGGTATTATATGGGGGAAGGGTTATATAGCGGGAGGTAGTATATGGGGGAGGCGTTAATGCGTGGGGTTATAACTATTGGGGTTAAGAACTGGGGGAGGTATTAAATGGCAGAGGCTATTATATGGTAGAGGAGGAGGTAAGTTGAGAGTATGGAGCGATATTCGGGTCCGGTGGAGCGGTGTGATACCACACCACAATACCGCAACATGGGGATTGTCACATTGGGAGGGTGATACCACAATGGAGGTCAACCATGCTTCCATTGCGAGGAAGCGGTGGTATGGGAAGGAAGCGGTGCAGGTATGGCAACCAGTGGGTAGAGCGCAGATAAAAACATTGTATTAGCTGAGCTTTTGTGTATGCTTGGACCATATGGTAGAGCATATGTCAAACCTATGAATGCTAGATCGTTTCAGTGGTATGGAGTGGTATGTAATGCAGTGGTATGTATGGAGTGTTAATGCAATGGTATGTAAGAAACCATCAAAATGAAAAACGCAGCTATCATATAACTACCAAAAAATGCAGCTATATAAATTGAGAGTTGGTAGACAAATTCAATTCACCACACCAAGGGTATCACCGCTTGTCTTGTCTCTGTTCTACTCGACAACGTTACAAGACTTGAACCCGGGACAGTGGAAGGGCCTACAGGAGTTGAAATGTTCGCAGGAAGAGTGCACATTCTTCATCAGATTTAACGTAGAGGCACGGAGGCCCACTCGAGACCGAGCACAGTGTTATGGAGACCTGGAGGCCGAGCATTGTGCGTGGATTTGGACAGCGAAGAACACCCTCCGGGACTACTCCAATCACAATAGGAAACACATCTGAGATGTAGGTAAGATGGGTTTAGGCTTAAGGGTATGGTAGAGTTGTCAGTTCTGCAAAATAGGCAGAACATAGGCAGGAGGGAGTTACAAGTGCAGAGAGGGCCAAAAATGGAGCTGGCTTTGATACCATGTCAGGCCAGGAGGTAACTCCTCAAATGAAAATTGTGTTTATTCATTTAGATTGTTCATAGTTATATACATGAGGGAGTGACTCTTGAGTTTCATCTCCCGATGACTCTTCTTTTTTGATTATTTATTATTTACATTATTTACAACTGTTCACCCAATCCCCATGATTAGGTGTCAACAATTGTTAAGCAAAGTCTAGGATTAGTCCAATATAGTCTTTGTAATTCTGTCCTATAATATCACACAAATTCTCGATATCCCAAGGTTTGATTACAACTCTAGTTAAGCTCTATCTTTCTAGTATTATAGATAAGAAAAGTTTTGGAATTAGGTTAGTTGACTTCTATGCATAAGTTTATGATCTACCTATGATTCAAATTCTTGTACTAACAATCTGGAGTCTACATCAAGATTCTTGTATACTTGACAACTTTGCATTGCAGGTGAAGGTAAGTATCATTAGTTTACGACTTATTTATTTTCACCTTGGGATTAGGATTCTGTTAAAATTGGCAACTAGGGCCAAACTCCATGTGGGTCATCGTATTTATGGCAACTGATATTTTTTTTGGATTGGGTCATCGTATTTATGGCAACTGATATTTTTTTTGGATTCCTCTCATCTACACACAAGGATTAATTTAAAGATCATCGGATTCCGATAAGCATTGATGGAGATATGAATTTATTTGTGTTATGGGACAATTCGTCATGGTCGGCCAGCAACCAAATAACCCGCACTTGTGCTCAACGTTTTAGTATAAAAGGAGGTGGCTTGATAGTCATTTAGACACACACTTCACTCTTGATTTCTCTCCACTTGTTTTGGGTTTTAGTGGCAAGGGAAATCTAAGAGGAGGAAGCCCTAGACGCAAGAGGAAAGGAGATGTTTTGGCTGCAGTCAAGAAGGGGTATCTACACTGCCCTAATGTAAAGAAGCTCTACCTTAAAGGAGATACCCTAATGCTGTCATGGTAAGAAAAGCATTGATGGAGATATGAATTTATTTGTGTTATGGGACAATTCGTCATGGTCGGCCAACAACCAAATAACCCGCACTTGTGCTCAACGTTTTAGTATAAAAGGAGGTGGCTTGATAGTCATTTAGACACACACTTCACTCTTGATTTCTCTCCACTTGTTTTGGGTTTTAGTGGCAAGGGAAATCTAAGAGGAGGAAGCCCTAGACGCAAGAGGAAAGGAGATGTTTTGGCTGCAGTCAAGAAGGGGTATCTACACTGCCCTAATGTAAAGAAGCTCTACCTTAAAGGAGATACCCTAACGCTGTCATGGTAAGAAAGGCCTAAAATGCAGTCATGAAGGTGATGAGGATGCCCTAGCTATACGCTGTCCAGAGGAAGCCTAGCTGCAGTCATGAAGCCCTAAACATAGTCATGAAGGAGATCTGGGTGCAGATATAAGAAGCCCTAGCAGCTGTCTTGTGAGGAGATCTGGCCGTAGTAAAGAGGCTCCTATACGCAGCCTAAAGAGGCTCCTTTACGCTACCCAAAGAAGACCTTATATGCTGCCTAAAGAAAGCCTTATTCGTTGTCTACAGTGACCTAATCTAAGGTCATCCATCCACAGTCTAAAGACCCTAATTCGCTGTCCAAAAGGAAGCCCTATGCAATGAGAGGACTGGACAACATGGACATTTGAGGGCTATTTTAGGGGTTCGTTTAGAGGACAGAATGACTGATTGGAGGAGGCCGAGGCAAGGAGGGTTTGCTGGAGGGTGCAACAACTGTTTGAGGGTGACAAGTCCATACATTGGGCTTGAATCTGCCCTAAAGGAACAACATGACAACTGCAACAAGGAGTATTCAATGTGGAGAAATAAGGCTGCTCTGAAGCTATTTTAGGAAGACTGTGAGGCTGTTTAGGAGGGCAGAGTTAGGGGAGCTTAGGATAAGATCTATTGAGGTATCATTGGAGGATCAAGGATCATATTTTGTTGCCTAGAAGCTACAGGAAGACTGTGTTAGGCGGCAGGCCATAACACCACGGTCAAGGATTGTTTTGATGACTGTTAGATATGACTGTGTTGACCATAATGAAGGCTGCCCTATCCGCTGTTAGAATGTCATTCAATGCAGCAAATAGGGATCCTAAACAGTGAACTAATGCAATCCATGATAAGATGGGACAACAAGGTGCAACATGATGTTGAATGCTACCACATAATGATGGGCATCATGATGAAGTGTAGTGTAGCATTGATAATAAATGCTACAATGAGATGCAACATGATGGGCACAGTGAATTACAGTATGAGGCAGCACTGGGAGGTGCAACATGATGATAAGATGCAATAATATGATGTGTGTAGCATGGTAATGAGGTCCAGCATAACGATTGGGCGCAACACAGAGAGGTGCAGTGCAGTGAGGTCCAACATAGTGAGGTGCAGCATGGTAATGGAGTCACCTTGGATCAGTGGAAGCAGTATGCCTTCAACTCAGCTTAGATTAGCTACCTCATATGCTATCTTTTTAAAGAAGACCTCTGCACTTATTTAGATAAGTCAAAAGGTTGACTTCTGATGTATATGTACTATCTCTCTCTCTCTGTTGAACTAATGAAGAACATATAAGAAGAATTGATCTAGGGTTTCCCCACATTGGGGTTTGTCCGTGGCTAGCGCCACATCTTGTGTCCTCTTGTCTTGGCTTGTCTTCTGCGATTTATGTTTATGTTCTATTTGCATTTTACTATCATGCTAAATGTGATTGCTAATTTGGAATTGATATTGAGCTAATATGGAAAATTGAAGTAAATTTGCTATTAGCATAGAACATACCTAAAATTAACATGGTATCAGAGCTTAGGTGAAGACAAAGCCCAAGCAAGAGTGAAAGAGAAATCACCAAAGATAGTTGGAAAGGACAAAAGGCTCAATGGGTTCCTCATCCCTCTTCAGATTCACCAAGGGTGAAATCGAAGCTGAGAACATTATCAGAATGGCACAGCGGAAGCCTCTGATGGCCTACCATAGGATCACTTCAATGGGAAGTCCAGATCTAAGGGTGGAAGGAAAAGCAGATGCCTTGCTTGCAATAAGTTTGGCCATTATGCGAAGGAGTGTCCAAGTGGTAGGGACACATCACTTGATGATGATAAGAATCATTCCAGGGACATCTTCAATGATCGGAGGAATGTCAGGTAATGTAGGTCATCAAGGAAATGGCCGACTCTTCAAAGAAAGCAAGGAACCCCAGGTATGAAGAATCAAATGTTGTTTTTGGTAAGATAAAGAAGTATTATCTTATATTGGCCCTCTCCTCCAGACTCTTTGGGAATCTAGCTTATTGATTATAGTGCTTCAAGGCACTTCATCAGATAGAAGGTTGCTCTCTCTAATTTGGTAGAAATGGAAACAATCGTGGAATTATACTTGGAGTCAATGCCACCTATCTCGGAAATGGTGTAGGGAATGCTACCCCTCAATTGAATAAGGGTAACACAATTCATTTACAATAAGTTCTTTATGTACTTGATCTCAAGAAGAACCTGGTGTCCATTTTGGCAATGAAAGGTTTCGGGGTGGCATTCATCGATGGAAAGGTACGTGTTTGAAAATAGAATTTTCAAAGATGCTTTTACTCATGGGTTCAAGGTTTGCAATTTGTATCAAGTTGCAGAAAGTCCATTGGGGACCATGTCGATTGACACATCTCTTCTATAGCACTGGAGGTTTGCGGGCCATACCTGATGTGAGTCAGGTGGTGACAGGGATGCCTGAATTCAAGAAGAGCATGAAGGTACATGTTCGAGATGCATCAAAGAAAAATATTACAAAGGGACCATTTCCCTCGTGTAGCAGGTCCACATGTTTGGAACAACTCGAGGGGTTTGAGATTCATGATCGGGAATCTCTTGTATGCAGGTGGAAGAAAGCCCTCTATGGCTTGAAGCAAAACACCCTGGGCTTGATATGAGAGGATTGATAGCTGTCAATTGAAGCTGAGATTCACTAGGAGTGAAGCCCATCCAAACCATTGCTTGAAGGTTGTGGATGATAGACCTCTCATATTGGCACCTTATGAGGACGACCTCTTCTTGACAGGTGCAGACCCTCTCATTTGCAAAAGTAAGAGGGAGTTGGATTCCAGATTTGGAATGGTAAACTGCAAGCTTGTGACTACTTCGATGGAGCTTAACTTTCAGAAGTTATGTGGTAGTGATGCCGGACCTGATCTGGGAAATGCCTCCGAGTTTCATAAACTCATACTACCATTGATGTTCTTGGTAAACTCCCATCCGTATATATGCTTTGCAGTTAGCATGTTGATCTCATATATGGTTGACCCTCACTAGATTGGTGCCAAGAATTTTCAAAGATATCTTTGGGGCACAATCTCTCATGGATTGAGATACACTGCAGAAAATGTGACGTTGCATGATTATTTGAATGTTGATTAGGTAGGCGGTGTGGAGGATCGCAAGAGCACTTTTGGGTGTTGGCTCTCTTTGGGTTCTACTACGATACCCTCGATGAGCAGGAAGCAGAAGTCGGTTGCTTTGATCACCACTGAGACCGAATACATAGTTGCGAGTGTGACCTCGTGAGAAGCTGTTTGGTTGTGGAAGCTCTTCAGTGAGCTGTTTGAACATGTATTGGATATCTTTGTGATCCCCTGTGACGACCAGAGGGGGGTTTGATTGTTGAGGAATTTCGTGTTCTATGATCGCTTTAAGCATATAGACATCAGGTACCACTTTATCTAGGATATGGTATATCGATGAATAAGAATGCTCCATCGCATTGGGACTGATGTGCAAGTCGCCGACATTCTGTTGAAGCCTCTGGGAAAGGTCAAATTGGTGACTTTCTGAGAACGACTAGGAGTCATGGAGAGACTCTCTCCTAAGGGTCCTACATGATATGTACATTGAGTTCTGGGAGCTCCAGGGGGGCTTGGGGGCACATCTTGGAGCGATGAGCAACCATAGGGTGAATGGTTCAACCTTCCCCTAGTGGTCTGCTATATAGGCAGGATGAGGGTTCATCCTTCTCCTGTCGAGACACAGTCATAGAGTGAATGGTTCAACCTTCCCCTAGTGATTTGTTGTGTACAGGGTGAGTGGTTCAACCTTCCCCTAGGATATCCCTTGCGACATGTAGGCAGGATGAGTGGTTTATCCTTCTCTTGCTGAGACATCCTACCCATGCAGTCTGGGACTCATGGGAAGTACCTCTCATCTAGCCAATGAGTAGGGAAATGAGGATAGGGACCATAGTAGTACCGATGGACGCATCGTGTTACTATCGTACTCCTTATGCTAGGATGATATTGATCTGGGATCAATGAAACTAACTTTGGGTCAGTATGAGTGGTTTGAGACACTCTCTTTTGATATTGATCTGGAATCAATGAAACTGACTTCGGGTCAGTATGAGTGGTTTGAGACACTCTCTTTTAATTTTGATCTGGGATCAACGAAATTGACTTCGGGTCAGTAAGAGTGATATAACACACTTTCTTCATATGGGACTGACTTCGGGTCAGTAGAGAATGGTATGAGACATTCTTGATCAATTCTTCTTCTTCATGGTTCAACAGAGCAGTGCAGGGCACTGATGGCAAAGATAACACAGTCTGGCAGATGGATCACTGGATGGAGTTCTCCCTAGTTGAGAGGGAGTGTTAAAATTGGCAACTAGGGCCAAACTCCATGGGGGTCATCTTATTTATGGCAGTTGATATTTTTCTTGGATTCCTCTCATTGAGAGGGGTAGGATTGATCTAAAGATCATTTGATTCTGATAAGTATTCATGGAGATATGAATTTATTTGTGTTATGGGACAATTCGTCAAGGTTGGCCAACAACCAAATAACCCCCACTTGTGCTCAACGTTTTAGTATAAAAGGAGGTGGCTTGATAGTCATTTAGACACACACTTCACTCTTGATTTCTCTCCACTTGTTTTGGGTTTTAGTGGCAAGAGAAATCTAAGAGGAGGAAGCCCTAGACGCAGGAGGAAAGGAGATGTTTTGGCCGCAATCAAGAATGGGTATCTACGCTGCCCTAATGTAAAGAAGCTCTACGCTAAAGGAGATACCCTAACGCGGTCACGATAAGAAAGGCCTAAAACGCAGTCATGAAGATGATGAGGATGCCCTAGCTATACGCTGTCCAGAGGAAGCCTAGTCGCAGTCATGAAGCCCTAGACACAGTCATGAAGGAGATCTGGCTGCAGATATAAGAAGCCCTAGCAACTGTCTTGTGAGGAGATCTGGCCGCAGTAAAGAGGCTCCTATACGCAGCCTAAAGAGGCTCCTATACGCTGCCTAAATAAGACCTTATATGCTGCCTAAAGAAAGCCCTATTCGCAGTCTAGAGTGACCTAATCTAAGGTCATCCATCCATAGTCTAAAGACCCTAATTCGCTGTCCAAAAGGAAGCCCTAGCTGTAGCAAGGGGAGGGCTGGACAACGTGGACATTTGAGGGCTATTTTAGGGGCTTGTTTAGAAGACATAATGACTGATTGGAGGAGGCTGAGGCAAGGAGGCTTTGCTAGAGGGTGCAACAACTGTTTGAGGGTGACAAGTCCATACATTGGGCTTGAATCTGCCCTAAAGGAACAACGTGACAATTGTAGCAAGGAGTATTCAGCGTGGAGAAATAAGGCTGCTCTGAAGCTATTTCAGGAAGACCGTGAGGCTGTGTAGGAGGGCAGAGTTAGGGGAGCTTAGGATCAGATCAGTTGAGGTATCATTGGAGGATCAAGGATCATTTTTTTGTTGCCTGGAAGCTACAAGAAGACTATGTGTTAGGTTGTAGGCCATAACATCACAATGAAGGATTGTTTTGATGACTGTTAGATAGGTCTGTCTTGACCATAATGAAGGCTGCCCTATCTGCTGTTAGAATGCCATTCAATGCAGCAAATAGAGATCCTAAACAGTGAAATAATGCAATCCATGATAAGATGTGTCAGCAAGGTGCAACATGATGTTGAATGCTGCTACATAATGATGAGCATCATGATGAAGTGTAGTGTAGCATTGATAATAAATGCTACAATGAGATGCAATATGATGGGCATAGTGAGGTACAATATGAGGCAACACTGGGAGGTGCAACATGATGATAAGATGCAGTAGTATGATGTGTGCAGTATGGTAATGAGGTCCAACATGACGATTGGGTGCAGCACAGAGAGGTGCAGCATGGTAATGGAGTCACCTTGGATCAGTGGAAGCAATATGCCTTCAACTCAATTCAGATCAACTACCTCATATGCTATCTTCTTAGAGAAGATCTCTGCTCTTATTTGGATAAGTCAAAAGGTTGACTTTTGATGTACATGTACTACTTCTCTCTCTGCTGAACTATCGAAGATCATATAAGAAGAATTGATCAAGGGTTTCTCCGCATTGGGGTTTGTCGCTGGCTAGCGCCACATCTTGTGTCATCTTCTCTTGGCTTGTTTTTTGCGATTTATGTTTATGTTCTATCTGCATTTTACTATCATGCTAAATGTGATTGCTAATCTGGAACTGATATTGTGCTAATATGGAAAATTGAAGTAAATTTGCTATTAGCATAGAACATACCTAAAATTAATAGATTCATCTTGCCACTATTCTTCATTATAGGTACAAATTGACTCAGGATATCCAAAGCTACAATAGACACTTAGGTAAAGCAGTTTAAGGAACACCACTTCAAGGAAACCCTACAAGGTTTGTAAAGGAATGAAGCAAGGTATGTAAGAAGTTTTATTCATTAAAAGTATGATTATTTTGAAATATTTGCTCATGTATACATTTTGAATCGTAAGAGATTATTATTAGGGTGATCAAATATTAAGATTAAATCTACCCTCATTACATTATCATTCTTATGGAACCCTAAAAGGTTCTCTATAAAACCCTAACTTAAGGGTTTATCAATATTGATTATGAAACCCTAGTCTACTTAGGGTTGCTAATGAAATCTAGAAAACCTAATCATTTTTATATATATGGGTTTGGTATTGTTATGATAGAAACCCTAGTCCCTTACGGTTGGCGGTTAATGTCTAAGTTATGTATTAAAACCCTAGATCTTTATGGTTTGGTAAATTAGGGTTTATAAGCAAGACCTTCGTTTTAGCTAAAAATGACGTTGTAGGAATGAAACCCTAGGTGTACATCTGTTTGTATGATTGAAACCCTAGTCTGAATGAAATTGTGTGTCTTGGGTTTACCGAGTAGATATTGATGTGAAATGCATCCTAGATATGTATATATGCTGTGCTAATTATTAATGTTCATGTTTTAGTTTGTGAAACCTATTGTCTGTAAAGCACTAGTAGAAATTGATTTTCTATGATATGATATTGTTTTCAATATGATTTAGCCTAGGATTTGCAACAAACCCTAGTAAAAATCTGTCATATTGTTGAAACCTTAGATAGTACTATGATTGGATTGTTATTGATATCTAAGGCTTTGTATCTCAAAGATGGAGTCTAGGGTTTAAATTAAGTCATAGTAGAATCTGTCATATATCTCTAAAAGTAATATTGAGGCCCTAGATATAATGAGATTGATATCTTGATTGAGTTGCTCAAAGTCTTGATGAGGAAGTCTAGTGTTTATGACAAAACCCTAGCAAGAAGTTGATGTCTAGCATATAAAAAGATGTATCTCATGAACCTAACTAGGTTTAGCTATTTAATGTCCAAAGTCTAATGCTTCCATTATAGTATTGACATAATTTTGATATAGCTAACTTCATGCTTTTATATATTTGTTTTTGGTTGTACCTGCTATTAAAGTTTTGCAGGTTCTTAATCTTCAAGATAATAAAGATGTTCGTATAAGCATGATGAAGGAAGCATATGAATGATGATAATGAAGCCATGAAAGAAGTTGTTGATCTCCCTAAGTTAAGAGGGAGTCTAGATAGAAGAAAGAGTACATCTCCCCAATTGAGAGAGAGGGCATACCTTGAAAAAGAAATTAGAGAATGAATTGGTGCTGTTGAAGAAATGAAAGAAGAAGAAAGCTTTTGACAAATTGAACATGGATAACTTGATGATGATATTAGCAACATCCGAATAATTGAGGACCTCAAAGGTTTGTGCTTACTTGTATATTTGAAAGTTTATTATTGATTGAGGTTTGTGTTTGTATAATTAAAATATCTCCACAAGAAGATTGAACACTTTGGACAAATGGATATATCTAGTTTGATAAGGAGAGTTGAAGCATCTAATGGCAGATTCTTGGGAGGACATCTGGATGGCCTATGTGTGTTTGATGTCTAGATCCCGAAGAGGGAGGGTGGCGTTGGTCTTGGAACTCTGACCTTGGATACACACCTAGATCCCTGGGTTGATGGTTAGTTAGTAAGCTTGATGGTACCTAGATTGGCTGAAAGCTTTGATCCATCTTAGTCCCACTCGGATAGATAACCCTGGTCAGGTATCTAGTCCATGGCCTGAACTCTTTGTAGTTCATGTGTTTTGAGATCTTCCATGTACTTGTTTATATATGTAATTACGAATAACTCCCTAGTTAAGAGGGAGTGTTGAAGAATGTAACTAGGTTCGGTCTTCATAATTGTATAATGTAATCTATTTGTCAATAGAAATTTTTGTTATTATTAAATTAAATTATTAGATCATGGATTTCATGCTTGGGTCAATAGTCATATGTCAAGCCTCCATTGTGGGCTTTTAGGTTTTTGTTTAAGTCAAAGTCAAATCTATTTTGTCATGTCAAAAGCCTCCACCATCAAGTCACCTTGCAAGTCAGCCTCCAAACTAATCTTCTACAAGTCGGCTTCACAAATTACTAATGTTGGCTCATTTTACAGTTAGAAACAACTATAAATACCCATGTGCACTCGAGTAAAGGAGAGATAACATCAAGTTCGAACGAATTACAAAGATAGCAAAAAAAGGAGAATTCGAATTATTTAGAAGGCCGAAGTTGTGGATGATTGCAGGGCTGAAGCATTAAGCCACTACAAGAACAAAATATGACTTTGTCACAGGACCCAAGATATTATTAGGGGAGCTCGGATAACTATAGCAGAGAACAAAAAAGGGCTATTCGGATTATTTACAGTATAATAAAGAAAGCGAAGTAACTACAAGGTAAAGTCTTCATGAAAGTGACTACAAGACAAAACTCCTATCTATTATAGAGCCGAGATCCCTTGAAGCCATCAGACCGAAGTTGAGTATAGTTATAGAGCTGAGATCCCTTGAAGAAGCCACATGACCGAAGCTGAGTATAGTTATAAAGCCGAGATTCCTTGAAGAAGCGACAGGATCGAAGATGGGTATAACTATAGGGTTGAGATTCTAATTTACAGGATTGACAATTGCACTGAAAGAACTAGTCATTATCATATGGAGAAATGAACCAACAGATGTGAGCTAGGCAGACTTGATGGATGGAAGGTTGTTTCTTGGTCTAGGTGTCAAGAGTCTTGGTTGTCTCACTATGATATGAATCTGTAATGTTCCTAAACAAGAAATCAAGTGATAAACAAAGCATGCAAACAATTCAACAATCAAAATTCGAAATACACATCAGGCACCCATGAAAACGCTGGAAATAGAGAACTGCTGAGCCATTTTATTAAATTTTCAGGGGAAAATACAATGGTAAATGGAATGGTGAACCTGGGCTTGTCTCTAAGGACAAGTGTGATAGAACCCAGGTGAGAAAATGCTGATCTGAAGGTTGCCCAACTACTGCACCAGAACTGATCCGCGCTGCCTAGGAACTGTGCTGTCTACTGTAACCAAAATACTAGAATCACTTCTTCCTGTGCTTAGAAAATTATGAAACTTCAGCTCCCGGATTCTCAGCCAAAACCCACCAAAACCCAGGAAGGGTTTGGCCTAGTTCTGACTTTTTAAATTCGACCCCCAAGGAGCCCAACCTCTGCCGCAATTAGTAAACTCGGCTTGCCTGAGTGAAGTTGGGAAATCTCCCAAAAACTACCCTAAATCACTGGTATGAGTCCTATGAATTTCCTTCCTTCCCAACTATGATTTCGGTGTTATGGCTCTTTCCCTCAAGACCCACGTGATGCCCAGACTGGCCCTCTGCATTTTCCTCCAAGACGGGAATTCGAACTGCTTGTTTGCTGCACTCTCTTGCTCCAAAACTCCTCCCAAGTGCTGACCCAATGAGGTCCTTCGAATCTCTTGGTTCCTTTGGCGAATGGCTGGCCCAAGGAAGCTCTATCTTCCTCTGCGTGTTCCCTATTTGCTGGCCCATAAATACGCACCACTGGATGATGACTGAATGGGCTGGCTGTGAATACTCCCTAGTGCTCCTCAAGATGCTATGAAACTGCCTTCGTAGGGTGGCACTCGTAGTCCCCCGAAGGTAAGGTTGAATCTCCCACTTGAGAGATTCGTGGCTGAACAACTAGTTGACTCGGTTAAGTAGCTCGAGAAAATAGTCAAGTGATTTTCGATAAGAAAGAGTGAATGATCCCCAAGTGAGGAGCTCTTCCTCCTTATGACTTCGCGGGCCTCCCTTTGCCTCATGTGGGCCCCTCCAACAACTATACAAATTCCCTCTAAGGCAATTCAAATTGCCTAGTACGCTTTCCCATGTGGGTGGCCCCCACCTTCCACTAGCAAAATAATCTGGCTGTATTTCTCCTAAGTTCCTAAGTCAAAACTGCTTGGGTCCTTTTCCTTAGCAAAGTTGTACAAAATTGTGTAGAGACAAAGCCTGTTACAAGTTCTTTTGGGAAGGGACATGATAGTCCTCCCCTCCCAAATGTTGCTTGCCCTCAAGCAACTTCAGAGCTGGGTGCTCCAAACTGTGCTCACCCTTCGAGGTGGTATCCTCATTCGGCTAGTTCTTCCAGCAAACCAAGAACTCCCTGATGATCTTGCTCCTCAGCTTCCTTTCTTGCTTCTCCAAAATGGTCTCAGGATCCAAAACCAGGTGGTCCTCGTCATCCAATGGGAGTAACTCTGCTGCTGCTGTCACTTGTTGTCCCAACACCTTTTTAAGGCATGAGACATGGAATATGTTGTGAATCCTACTCCCTGGAGGCAACTCCAGCTCGTAGGCCACCTCGCCAACTCCCCTGACTACCCTGTATGGCCCATAAAAACAGGGCTGTAGCTTCTCAGCCCCCTTCTGCTTCAATGTGGACTGCCTGTACGGCCGTAACTAGAGGTACACCAAATCCCCCTCCTCGAAATGTCTCTCGGTTCGGTGCCGATCTGCTTAACCTTCTGCTGGTTTTGCGCTGTCACTAAGTTATCCTTGAGAGCCTTGCGGATGTCTTGGCTCTCTTGGATCCAATCTTTGGCCTTTGGGGCCCGACTTTCTCCAAAGGCAACGTCAACAAAAGATAATGCATCATAACCATACAAGGCACAAAAAGGAGTCATACTGATGGACATGTGATGGGTGGTGTTGTAGTAATACTCGTCCAAATGCAGCCACCGAATCCAAGCCCTATGCTGCCCAGTCATGTAGTTCCTCAGGTCCCCCTCCAGCCACTGATTAACTCACTCTATTTGGCCATTTGTCTGGGGGTGGTAACTCGTACTAGGGGTGAGCTTGGTACCAACAACCTGAAGAGCTCCTGCTAGAAGTCTCCCATGAACCTGCTATCCCTGTTACTCACGATGTTCTTAGGAAGCCAGTGTAACCAAAAGACCTCCTTGAAGAACAACTCTGCAACCTATGAAGTTGAATATCTGGTAGGAATGGTGAAAAAGTGGGCATACTTGGTCAACCAGTCGACCACTACATAAATGCAGTCCTTGCCTTGTACTGTGGGGAGCCCCATGATGAAATCCATGGAGATACTCTCCCATTTCCCCTCAGGGATGGGAAGCGGCTGTAATAATCATGTAGGATGAATCAACTCCCCTTGGTTCCTCTAACATGCCTCACACTCCTGTACGTGTTTTAGTACGCCCTTGTTGAGGCATTTCCATGTGAAGCGCTCCTTGACTGCCATGTATGTTTTCCTGAACCCCTGGTGCCTTGACAATGGTGATTCATGTGCTGCCTGGAGCACTCTCTCCCTCAACTGTGAGTTGGGAACCAGAAATATGCGCCCCTTGTAGTAGATGACCTCATCTATCACCCGGTAGCGCTCATCTGCGTGGGTACCCTCCAGAATCTCTCATGCCGTCCTCTCCTTGGAATACTCCACCAATAATTAGGCCTTCCAATCATGGTAGATGCGCATGAGTGATAGGCCTGCGGGTCCCCGAGATAGGGCATCAACCACCACATTGTGTTTCCCTCGCACATACTCTATGTCGAAGTCATAGGCCTGCACCTTGCTGACCCATCTCTGCTGTCTATCGTTGAGGCCTTGTTGCCCCATGAAGTGACAAAGACTGTTGTGATCAGTCTTCACCAGAAACTTGTTACCCACCAAATACTGTCGGAACTTGGCCAAGGCATGCACGATGACCAACATCTCCTTGTCATATATAGAATATGACCTCTCATGGGGTAAGAGCTTCCGACTCTCGAAAGCAATGGGGTGACCATCCTGAGATAACACTGCTCCGACTCCCTCCCTGGATGCATCACACTCCACGGTGAAGGGCTGGGAGAAGTTCGAAAGTGCTAAATCTAGACAACTACTCATCACCTCCTTGAGTTGGTCAAAAGCTGCCTGTGCCCCATCTGTCCATGCGAAAGCCCCTCTCTTGGTCAAATATCTGAGGGGAGCTGCAAACTGCAAAAATCCCTTGACGAACTTCCGGTAATATGTGCAGATGCCCAAGAAGGCCCTCAATGCTGTCACATCTTTGGGTACTGGCCAATCACGGATAGCTCGTATCTTCTTCTCATAGACCTTCACCCCATCTGCACCAATGATATGCCCCAAGTAGAGCATCTCGGTCAGGCCAAACTCACACTTGGACAACTTGGCATAGAATTGCTGCTCTTCCAAAATACGCAACACCTCCTCCAAGTGCTGGAGATGCTCCTCCCAAGTCTTGTTGTAAATCAAGATTTCGTCGAAGAAAACCAACACAAACCTCCTCAACTGCCTCTGAAACACATGGTTCATACATGACTGAAAAGTAGCCGGGGCGTTGGTCAACCCAAATGGCATGACCAGGAACACGAGGTGCCCATAATGGCACCGAAAAGTTGTCTTGGGGATGTCCTAATCCTTCACACTAATCTGGTGGTACCCCGAACGTAGATCTATCTTAGAGAAGTACTTGGCTCCTCTGATCTCTTCCATCAACTCATCAATGCGGGAGATGGGGTACCGGTTCTTCAGTGTCTTCCTGTTAAGGGCCCGGTAGTCAATGCACATGTGCTAGGTTCCATCCTTCTTCTTCACCAACACTACTGAAGAAGCAAAAGGACCGGAACTCGGCCTGATATGGCCCAATCCCAACAACTCTTTGATGGCCCTCTCAATCACGTCCTTATAGGCCTTAGGATGCCTATAAGGGGTAGTGATCACCGCTTGCACACCCTACTCCAGCTCGATGGTGTCCTCAAATCCCATATCTGGTGGCTGCCCTGGTGGGATATCTCCAAACACCACTGAGTACATGTCCAACAAGGCCTGTATGTCTGGAGGTGGTGGCTGGGCTTACCCTCCAACCTTTGAAACCCTCAACTTTACTACCCATGCTATATCCCCATGTCGCAGATCTGCCTCCATCCTATGCGTTGAGACTGTCTGTGGTGGATATGAATGCATGCCTCTAAGGACCACCGATTTGCCATTAGGCCTGGTGAACTCCATCTCCAGTTTCTTCCAATCAGTAGTGACTCGCCCAAGGGAGTATAGCCACTGAACACCCATCACCACGTTGGTGTTTGGCACATTGACCACAAAGAAATGGTCTGTCATAGAGTAGTTCCCCATAACCACTGTCAAAGCAGGCACATACTGAGTGCACTGCATGGTACAGTCACTTGGTACCAGGACTGAAAAGTGCTCAAACTTGGTCGTGGTGAGGCCCCTCCTCTGAACCAACTGGGCATCTATGAAGTTGTGGGTAGCCCCACTGTCAACTAAGATCGATACCCGTTATCCCTGTATAGTGTCTCAGATTCTTAATGCCAGAAATTTGGGGACCCTGCACAAAGAAGCAAGGACTCCCCCAAATGGGGCAAAGGATGCCCCTCCCTGTGGAGGTGGTGGTGGTGGTCCCCTATCTACTGGGGTCTCACCGTTTCCCATACCACACTCCTGCTCCAGCTCATCCTCCTGGTCACTGTCTGAAAAGACCTCAATGTAATGTGCTTTGACAACAGTGCATCGATGGCCTGGTGCCTAGGACTCCTAACAAGTAAAGCACAACTTTCTCCTCCTGAGGTCCTTTCGTGTCTCATCGTCCAATTGTCCTTGTCCCTGGGTGGTTCTTTGAGGTGGGGGTCTAGTGTCATGCCCCTTATGGGAAAAAGGGGTCCGTGTAGGAAAGGGTGCTTGTGTCTTGGGGATGGCCCCATGCAAATCTCTGGTGCACATAACTGCTTCCTGCAACGTGGAGGGTTTGTGTGACTTCACCAATCCATGCAGGGGCTCGAGTAAGCCCTCTATGAAGGTGTATACCCTTCGAGCATTTGATAGATTCGACACCATCACTGAAATTCTCAGAAACTCTAAGATGTATTGCTCTAGGTTGCCTGTTTGGCGAAGTTGGGTTAGCTCCCTGAAATGGGCCTCAGATCCCTCTGGTCAAAGCGCTCCGCCAACCCTCCTGGTGAAATCCTCATATGAAGCCACATTGGCATGCCCTAGGGTGGCCAAGCCATGAAACCACTAGTCGTGGGCTTCCCCTTCCATCTGCAGCGTGGCCATGTTGATAGCCTCCGGCTCTATCATTCGGTTAAGCTGGAAATACGTGTCCATCTTCTCAACCCATGCCCGAGCAGTGCACTTGGCAGTGCCATCAAATGTAGGGAAGTACATCCTCCCTATTGTCCTCTGCAACTCATAGCTCTGCATGCCCAATCCTCTATAGCCCTTGCTCTTCTCATTAAGCTTGAGCTTGCAGAAATCTCTGAAAGAGAGTGCTTCCCTGGAGTCTGCAACCATAGACTGCCATTCTCTAAAGTGTTCTCCCATTTGTGAAGGGTCTTCAGTTCCCGCTGGTTCAATTTGTGCCACAGGCACGAAAGAGGGCAGTGTGGCTTGAGTTGGCCCACTCGCTGATGGAGGTTGTGCTATAGGTGAAGGGTGATCGAATTGCTGAGAGGCTCTAGAAGTTTCCCCAAATAAGAATCCCCTAGGGGTGGTTCTCTCTCGGTTCTGCATTTTAATCTTCTCTAGCATCTCTTTCTGCCCCTTTGCTAGATCATTCAAAGCCTTCAAGAGGCTGTCAAAAGCCATCTCCTCCCTACTCTTGGGCTCTCCCATATCTTCCTCTACTACTACTGCCTTCCCCCTATCCTCAGTATTTGGAGTGATTTCCAGTTCTCTTTCCTTGTTCAGGTACCTCTATCTCCGGTATGTAATATTCTGCTGGTCCCCTTCTCTCATAGGAGAAACTCCCCACAGTTGAGCCAAGACCTAGGCTCTGATACCACTATAATGTTCCTAAATAGGAAATCAAGCGATAAACAAACCATGCAAACAATTCAACAATCAAAAATTTGATATACATATCAGGCACCCATGAAAACACTGGAAATAGAGAACCGCTGAGCCATTTTATTAAATCTTAAAGGGAAAATACAATGGTAAATGGAATGGTGCACTTGGGCTTGTCTCTAAGGACAAGCATGACAGAACCCAGGTGAGCAAATGTTGATATGAAGACTGCCTAACTGCTGCACCAGAATTGATCTGCGCTGCCAAGACTGCGCTGTCTATTGTAACCAAAATGTTAGAATCACTGCTTCCTGTGCTTAGGAAATTTTGAAACTTCAGCTCCCGGATCCTCAGCCAAAACCCACCAAAACCCAGGAAGGGTTTGGCCTAGTTCAAACTTCTGAAATTCGACCCCTAAGGAGCCCAATGAAGCTCTATCCTCCTCTGCGTGTTCCCTATCTGCTGGCCTAGAAATACGCATTGCTAAATGATGACTGAATGGGTTGGCTGTGAATACTCCCTAGTGCTCCTCAAGATGCTATGAAACTGCCTTCCTAGGATGGCACTCGTAGTCCCCCGAAGGTAAGGTTGAATCTCCTACTTGAAAGATTCGTGGCTGAACAACCAGTTGACTCGGCTAAGTAGCTCGAGCAAACAGTCAAGTGATTTTCGATATGCAAGAGTGAATGATCCGTAATTGAGGAGCTCTTCCTCTTTATGAATTCGTGGGCCTCCCTTTGCCTCATGTGGGCCTTCAACAGCTATACGAATTCCCTCCAAAGCAATTCAAATTGCCTAGTACGCTTTCTCATGTGGGTGGCCCCCACCATCCACTAGCAAAATATTTTGGCTGTATTTCTCTTAAGTTCCTAAGTCAAAATTGCTTGGGTCCTAGCAAAATTGTACAAAATTGTGTAGGGACAAAGCCTGTTACAAGTTCTTTTGGGAAGGGACATAACAAAATCTATTGAAGGAAGAGTTGTTGACTGGGTTTTCCCCTAATTAGGGGTTTTGCCATGTCTGTGTGCCTACATCTTGTGATCCCTTTTTGTTTGTGATTTTCATGTATTGACATTAATCTTAATGATAAGAGCATAACAAATTGAAAGAAGATATAACAAGTGAAACATCATAAGATAATGTCATAATAGAAGAGAAATCACGTTAAATACATGATACACTAGATTTCTCAACAAAATTTTGGTGAACTGAGTGCAACCAATCTCTGCTTCCTGTTGAACCAGGAAATAGTGGTTGAACCAATGCTAAAGACGCAACCTGAAGTACGCTTTCGATCTGTGGAGCTCCTTGCCCAATCTGCTTCATGAAGCCCTCCAACCTCATTCCATCAACTTGTCTGTACCATAATCCATAATTTGTTGTGCCTTTGAGATACCTCAGAACATGCTTCACAACAACCCAATGAACTTTGGTGGGCTCCATCGTGAACTGACTCAACTGGTTCACTGCAAAACAAATATTAGGTTGTGTGTTGACTAAGTACATGGCGACCCGATGAGCTGCCTGTATAATGTGGCATCTACTCGCTCTTCTCTACTGGCATCCACCTTCCTCCAGTTTGTGACTAGATGTTTGGTCATGGGCTTGCAATCTTACATATGAAACCTCCTAAGGATCTCCGCAGTGTACGTCCCCTGTCCCAAGTAGATTTCCCCATCACCCTGCCATAGCTCCAGTTTGAGGAGATATTGCATAAGCCCTATATCCTTCATCTCAAACTCCCTTGCAAGGTCTGCCTTGCAATCCTTTATCAAGTTGTCTGCTCCAGTGAATATAAGATCATCGACATAGAGCACTAGAATGAGAGGAATCCCTCCAACCGTGATGTAGTATAGGTTGGCATCCGCCTCTTAGTGAAGCCCAGTCCATGGAGGTAGCTATCAATATGAGTGTACTATGCTCTCAGAGCGTCTTTGAGCGCATAAAGAGCTCCCTTCAACAAACATACATGAGTGTCTCTACTGAAAGTCTCTAACCCTTGTGGCTGCTCCATATAAATCTCCTCCTCAACCACTTCATTGAGGAATGCTGCCTTCACGTCCATCTGGTGGATTTTCCACCCCATCTGAGCTACAAGTGCCAGAATCGTCGTGATGGATGAATAACGAGCACGAGGGCAAACGTCTCATCATAGTCGATGCCCTCAACCTGTGAGAAGCCTTTGGCCATAAACTTGACCTTGTACTTCTCCACACTCCCATCTGCTCCATGCTTCACCTTGTACACCCAGCGTGAGCCTACTACTCATTTTCCCTCCGGCCGGGGCACAATCTCCCAGAGATCATTCTTCATGATGGAGGAATATTCCTTCAGCATGGCCTCCCACCAAACCTGCTGAGAGGCTACCTCCTCGTAACAAGAAGGCTTTGTGTCCGACAATTTAGTCACTAGTGCCATATATCTAGTGTACCTCCATGGCTGCTTGCTCTGCTTGAACATAGAGCTAGGAGTCTTAACTCACTCCTAGGCCTCTTGAATCAACCTCTCGGCCCACTTGGGTCTCTTCCTCCCTGTGCTGGAAGTCACTGATTGAGTGGCTGCCTCCACTCGTCTTGGACTCTCCTCCTCATCTTGTGCTGACTCCTGGTCATCCTGCTGTGTGGCCCTCATGCTACCTGGCAGAGACTCAATTTGTAATCCTGGCTGAGGCTCTTGCTTGGGAGTGAGTAGCTCTTCATTAGGTACTCCAACCTGCTCTCACTATAAGGAATCTCTAAGAGCTTTGTCCTCCTCAAACCTTACGTCCCGCCTGATAATTGTCATCTTGAGTGGTGGTAAATACACAGTGTACGCTTGATATGTCTCATTGTAACCCACGAAAATTCCCTTTTCTGCTGTGGGTCCCAGCTTCTTCCTGCTCTCTTTGGCCACATGACAGTAAACTTTTGTGCCAAAGATGCGAAAGTGTGAAACATCAGGCTTCTTGCCTGTGAAAGCCTCCTCCGGTGTTACTCGTCCAAGCACCCTGTGTGGACTCCTGTTTTAACTCCACTTTTATGTCATTAGGTCTAAATGCAGCTCTTTTTTGTGATTATTAAACCCATTATATTTCTTTCTGGGTTGGTAGTTTTAGTCATCCTCTATATGTATACGTTGACAGAATACAGATGAGGATTATGCATAGTAAATTATATGAAATTGGACAATGCGTTATTGTGTTGTTTAGGCAGAACTTAATGCAATGTCTCTCTTCCTTTTTTTCTTCTGCCAGCTTACATTGATTTTGCTGCAAGGCAGATAGAATGTTTGCGGAAAGATGACATCATATCTGTTTCTTTGCCTGTCTTAGAAGTTTGCTCTACAGATCTACAAGCTCATAAACAATAATAGTGTTTTTTGGTGTCTTCTCTCTTTCTTTCCATAGGCACGTGCCTTTATTGACTAAGTATCTCACTTCCGATTCTCACTCAATTCCCCTTCCAATATTTATTCACTTGAGAGAAGATTAAGCGGTCATTAACAACCTATTCATAAGTACATCTGTGCCACTTGGACGGATCTGCCCATGATACACAGCACCGAACTTGCTTTCTATGCTGAGCATTTTCTTATCACTAAAAGAACGTCTCATTATTTTGTCTATGTTCAGAGGCATTGGTCATATGGTTTGTGGTTCTTCTTGGGCACTCACGTTAACTAAGGTGGCAGATAAGTGACATTCCTATAGATCAAGGTATTTGCAAACTTATTCGTCTAGAGTTGGAAACCGGGGAAGATTTTATTGTATTGCTGCCCACTCTACAATGGTAAGAAAGGGCTTCTCTGCTCCTTGGAGAAATGGTGGTTTAAGTGTAATTGTTTTACTTGTTAGGTAGGGATCATCAGGGATCTTTTTAATTATTTCCTCTCCATGAAGAGGAGAGTAGTAGCATTGTAAATGAGATTAAAGACGCGTTCTGTCAGATCCATGAGATATCGTTCTCTGCATCAGATATTTAAACATCACCCCCAATTACCTGGTAGGCCAACGGAGAGGCTTCGTAGATTGTAGATAGATGTTACATGTCTACCTTCAGCATTGCTCTAGAGTTGCATCAGTTAAGTTTAACTACTAAAAGGCAAAAGATGCTGGAAGACAAATTTTTAATTTGATGCTAGTGTTGCTAATTATAGTGTGTTTGCTGTGACAATTATTGGTTGGTTTATGGGGAGATGCTCATGATGGCCTTTTCTTGTTGTTGTTTCAGACTTCGAAGCGCATTGTCCCATATTTGTTTGTTCGAGGTGATGGAGTTATATTAGTGTCTCCACCTTTGAGAACACCTTAAGAGGTATATTGTAAGTAGTACAGTTTGAACTTTGAGGGTTATTTGAATGAGGTTGAGTTTTTGTTCCAACCATTCAAGATGTTTGTGGTGCTCTTTTATCCCTTCATCACTGCTTTGTTGAGATAACACCAGTTCTGTAAAATAGAGCAATTGAGATTTCTACATCAGATTACGTTATGGAATGATGTGCTGTTAGTTTATGCAAGCTAGGTGCACAATAATATCTAAATAGCAGTGTTAATTTTAACATGACATCCATAGACTCTAATTATTGGCGTTCTAGTTAATAGAATATTATGCGTTACTGCCATTTAGTAGTTGCTGTACGCTACTGTAAATGTTGTGGTGGATTAAATCATTGAAAACAGCACAGTGATGATATCAAGTAAAAACTTGCAATATTAATTGTGATTTAAAACAATGTCACTGGTTCCTCCAATGCTTGTTGCTTGTTATAGAATACTTTGACTGATTCAACTTTAGAATTTTAACAAAATTTCCTTGCTTTTGCCTTCGCATGGTCCCGATACGTGAAATTACCTCTTAGTCCGGCATATGTAATGGAGTAAAAAGATTTAAACCGTGTGTGTTTTAGTTTCGTAAAGTTCTTACTGCTAGTGACGACGCAACCTATATAATAATGTTTCTTAACATCTTCTCCCGTGATCAACTTTAGATTTTTAACAAAATTTCCTTGCAATTTCCTTGCTTCTGCGTTCGCATGGTCTTGATACGTGAATATTAATTACCTCTTAGTCCGGCATATTTAATGGAGTAAAATCATTTAAACCGTGTGTGTTTTAGTCTCCTAAAGTTCTTACTGCAGGTGACGATGCAACCTATATAATAATGTTTCTTAGCATCATCTCCCGTGATAAAAAAACATAGTTGTGTTTTCTTATAGGACGGTGATTGTTTTTACTCTTTCTCGTCTTACCATGTAGAATGATGGTTGAATTGTTTGATTTTTCTCTTTCTTGTTATTGGATGCCTAGTCTCATATAGTTCTTTGGTTATTTGTAGAAGGGCAATGAGATGGTTGATTTTACTCTTTCTTGTCATATCACGTTGAAGGATGATCGAAGGGTTTGGTTTTGCTCTTTCTGGTTATTGGATGTTTATTCTTGTATGCTTCTTTGGTTATCATTTAGGGTAACGTTGATATATGTGGTTCATGTACATTGAATGTAATCTTCCATTTCAATATTGCTCTGACTATGATATTAGCTACACATTGTTTTCTTGTTTGTGGGTTAGGAGATTATTGAGCGCGATGTATATGTTGCCTACCAATAGTTTTGTCGTATGATTCATTTTCCTGGTCTCTGAGGGGGCACAAAATCAAATAAAAAATATTTCTCACGTCAAATGTTGTTCAGAGTAAATGATGGCAATAGGTGTAGCCCTATTTGTCGATATGTCAAAAGCATAAACAGTTTGTAACAACAAAAAGAGCTACGTTCTAATGCTTCTCAACAATGAAATCTTTAAAAAACAATATTTTCCGATGTGTTGGCCAACAAGATATTAAATACATAAGAGATTGCATGATTACACTCTACAAAATGTCTGTCATTCTTATATTTTAGTAAATTTCAATCGTGTTGCCAGATGATGTATTCTACATCCCACCTGATAAGTTTAGTTTCTCTATTTACATTAGATTTGTATATGTGCTTGTATTTTACATCCCCAGCTGACAAGTTTAGTTTCTCGATTTAAAATAGGTTTGTTCAGGTGTTTACCGGCAGTAGTTGTGTTGTATTTTTTCATTTTCCTGCCTCATGTCGAGGCAGAAAATCAATTATAAGTTATTTGTATATTAGAATACATAAAATTCAAATGTACAAAAGTTCAAAATGCGTCTAGTAGGAAACACTAGCTCGAATTGTATTTGTATAATTAGTATATGATGATATGGAATGGAACAATATTCGACACAGTAGCCGAACCATTAGCTGAACAGTGATCAAAGTTATTATTTTTGTTGTTGTTGTCAAAAATATGAATTTTTATATAGATGTGTCTCCTTTCTCATTTTGACATATATTTTAGTTAACCGTTTAATCACTAATTTACACTATTTATTATTCGCATCAATATAATATATAATCTCTATGCTTAGATTAGATTTATGTTGATTGATTATATATATAATATTATATATACTGATATTTCTGTATAGACTTCATTTATTTTACTTTATTTTATATATAATTTGTTTATTAATATTTTTGTATGTATCAACCTATGTTGGAGATGCACCTCGCTACCTATGAGGTTATAACATGGTCATTTGGGTTTTTTCATGGAAAAGTCAACGTACAAAATTTTAGAAGTGGCAATGAAAACATAATCTAATATTTGTCTTTGAAATAATGAGGTTAGAAAATGATTAGCTGGGTTTTGGGTCTAGCATTGGGTTGGTTAGAGTCGATCACTATAGGTTTAGTTGTTTGTGCATCAATGTATGGGTTACCTAAGAACACTCAAACTAATGTTTCTCAATGTTTTTGATTTCACTTTGAATTGGGTGGTTTCTGTTAAAGAAATTGTGAGGTTATATTATGATAAAAAATTCAAAAAATTTAAAGAACAAAAAGAACTTGGTTGTTAGTCTACTCAATAATTGGTTCTCTATAAGTCAAAGTTTGCCATGCTTTATAGGAAATCTGTTGCTCTTATCGACATAAACTACTTAATGGATGAGATAAGTACATGGTTTCATTATTGAGATACTCAATTGTTAATCTACTCTATAATTGGTTCTCTATGAGCAAAGTTTGCCATATTTCATGGGAAAACTGTTGCTCTTGGGAACATAAATTTGCATAGTACATGGGTTTATTATTAAAATGAACATAATTAGTACATGGGTTCATTATTAAAATGAACATAATTACTTGATGAGATAAGTACATGGTTTCATTATTGAAATGTTGGTAGTATAGTAAATTATAATACCTTGTTGTCATTGTTGTACTTCGTTGACCGTTTTACATCATATTTATCATGTTTAAACATTAATAGGGCAGGATGTATATATGGGCTAATATCTCTTTAACTTCTACATCTCAATTCAAAGATCCTACTTAATTTTTTTTTATCCAAGTCAAATGGTTAGTTGATAACAAATCTCGTGAGCGAGTTAAAAATGTTGTAATAGAAGCCCTCATTGATGTTTTTTTAGTGAATAAACCAGCATGAAGCTATAGCCCTCAAAATTTTGTTATGTGTGTTTATATTGGGATGTTAGTTATTCACACAGATGTTTTGGGTGCTAATTGTAGGATGAGTATGAAATTCTTTCCTCTTTCTTAAGAGTTGTATAAAGTTTGTTTCACAAATTTTATTGTGTTCTATGTGATTGCAAAGTATTATTATTATTCATATTTTTGTCATGTTGATCGTTGAGGAAGAAAACTAGGAATTGATGATGTATATATAAAGGAAAATTTCATGGGAGAACCCTTGGATACTTCCTAGATTTTCGTTGATGGTACCATGGTGTTGATTATAGTGCTTGACTTAGTAGGTACATCTAGTAAGGCACACAACAAAGACAAACAAAGACAATTAGCCTAAGGGATCAACTTTGAGATTTCCTGCATGAAGCTCAAAGAATTTAACCACTTGAGCTACCCGTTGGGCTAATGTTTCCTGTTTATTTATATAACACATGCACACACATTCAAGTACATTTTAAAATGTATTACAAATGGGTTTTGTGCTCCAAAAACAAACCAAATCAAACCATCTTAACCAAAAATGGACCTAGATGCTAAACTAACAATCAATTTCAAAAGCAATAATAATTTATAGAAACTAACCATATAATATATTAACAACAACCAAAGACCATATCTTCAATTATGTTGCTAGATTTAGAGGTGCCTTTGGCAAACCCATGCACTAGTGGGATGTTTTTTTCATGCTTGTTGGGACTAGCTCTTTTTCCTTTAACTCAAGACCTAGCACTAAGCAATGAAATCACTTAGATATTCATGTCCATATTGAATTTTTCACTTAAAAGCCTATCTTAGTATTTTTTCTTGTGAGAAACCTTGTTGGGAGCAATCAATTTTTCCAACATGGCCTTTATTTTCTCTTCCAACTTTCCTTGTCTGATAGAATTTTGTCTTCTTTGTCTCTATGCCTTTTGTTAGAATTCACAAAGTGCCAAGTACTTTTTCATTATTGGTATTTGAGAATTCTTGATGGTTTGGGGCCTCTCATTAAGAAGAACTGGGATGATCTAATGAGCATTGAAAGATGTGAATCACTTCCTTGATTTAAAGAGATTTTCTTATCCAACCGAGATTCTTTTATTCAACCTTGGTTGAAAATGACACTATAGTTTTAAAATGACTCTTTTGTGTGTGCTTGCATGTTTACACTAGATTCCAACCTACCAAAATGGGTAGAAAAAGTTGCACTTAGGATGATGCCACCCTCATTCACTGGCAGAAAGAGCTAAATCACCATAAATGGAAATTAATGGCAAGGGAAGATCATTTGGTACTCTTTATATCTTAAGAAAGCTCATATATGAGGAAATATCACATGTTAAGCATTTTTTGGAATTTGATGTCCCATAAATGATAGATATGGTTTGTGCCATTGATGATAAGAAAATGATGCTTACCTAGTCCCTTAGGTTCTACTATCCATCCATCACCTTCAAGCAAGGT
>APFE031724367.1:87476-98428 GCA_000404065.3 Pinus taeda
GGGGTGAGGAGTTTCATCAAATCTAAGACTTGGAGTCTAGTTGGCCAGAGAGTGAATGATTCCATTTCATGTTCGTTTGACATGAATAAATCCAAGCCCTGCAAAGGATTGAATCATTCTTTTGCACAATGTCATATGACTAGTGGCTTTTCATGATAAGCTTTTGAATTTTTTTGTCAAGGATGTAGATCTTCAATTTCAAATCTCCTTCAAAGACCTAGATTAAGAGTTTACACAATAGTAAGAATGAGAGCTTTTAATGTCCCTTTATTATTCATCTTGATCCATTCAAATTGATAATATATTCTTAAAATTTGTCCATGGTGATTTCTGAATACCCTTCTTATTCTCGCTAGATAATTCTAGTGTTAAAAATGGGTTTGGTTCACATTTCATTGTTGGGAGTGCATTTGCAAACATTTATGCCTAGTGTGAGAGTTTACATGATGAACATAAATTGTTTCATAACATGCATAAAAGAGGTGCCATTGATTGTTGTTTTACATTGTCATATAACTTATTTTTGGGCGCAATTCCTACTAAATTGTTGTTAAAACTATCATTGCAATTTCTACAGAGCCATCATGAACACTATGACTACTAGTGCTTTTAAGCGTAGTTCTGTATGAACCAATGTTAAATTTATCTTTAGGGGCGACCCTTGCAAAACTGCAATTACTTAACCTTTTAGGGGTAGTTCCAGAAGTATTGAACCACCACTAAATCATTAACTTTCATTGAAATCTAATTTATTGACTTGGATTTTCAAAACAAAAGTTGAATTTTACTAAGCAATTAAAAACAAATAAAATTTAAGGTAACTTATTCCTTGATAGACTCCAAAAGTGTCCTTTTATTCTTTCAAGTGAAGAGTATCCACCATATATCAAAAAGTTTGACAATGGTTTGCAAATTTTTGGGAAAATGTCTATGCTATCAAAACCATCACGACAGTATGGCTTCCATAGGGGATCACACTCACAACTTTTTCAAGGGTTCAAACATTATTGCGGGCTTGACATTGCTTTGTGTTGAAAAGTGTAACTAGGTTCAGCCTTCATGACATGTAATTGTAATTTTTTTAAATGAAAATAAAATTATTTTTGTGATACTTCATGGGTTTCATGAGCAAGAGATTTTATTTAGACGACTCCCATTGAGAGCCTTAGGATTTATCATTAATGTTAAAGAGTCAATGTCATGTATGAAGAACCCTTCTTTGGATATGTCAAATGTATATGAGTCTATAAAGCCCTTGAATGATAAGCACAAGTTCTCATTTCTTCATGTCGGCCTCAAGACAAACTAAAAGGATCAAGTCGGCTCACCTACACAAAGTGTTAATTTTAAGCAACAATGGTATGTTCTATGCTTTAGAGAAATTTTACTTCAATTTCTTAATTGGCTCAATATCAATATCCAATTTAGCGATCACATCAACATGATGGTAAAATCCAGATAGAACATAAACATAAACAGTGGAAGACAAGCCAAGACAAGAGGACACAAGATGTGGCACCAACCAGGGGACAAACCCCAATGTGGGGAAATCCTTGATCAATTCTTATTATAGTCTTCAATAGGTCAGCAGAGGGAGATAATACAATCTACAAATCTGATAATTTATGAAAGCAACAAAAGAGCCCTAACCAGAAAAGTCAACGCTGGTCAACAGGGCAAATTTGACCCTTAGTAAATCGGTCAACTTCAGTCAACTTTGACCTCCAAACAAGAAGATAAAACAACCCTCAAAACAATCAAATTCAACCCAATCAAAGTTTGATCAAACAACCCACCTACGATCAACCCTAAATGCAGGTAACACTGGTGAACAGTTAACATTTAACCTTGATTTCTGTGCCTAGAAATGTGACCTGCCCAAACATAGATAGCCCTCACAAAAATGCAGTCAAAGGAGGTCAATGCATGATGGTCAACGCTTGGTCAAACTGTCCAAAAATTTAATCTCTTGAAATTTCTCTCTCCTGAATTTCAGACGTGTGGAGAGAGGGAGGCCCATAAATCCATACCCAGTCAATGAGGAGAGAGAGAGAAGTGTGAAGATGAGTGTGTCCAAATGAGGCTAAGTCACCTTCTATTTATATGCAACGTTGAGGATGAATAGACGTGACTGTTGGGCTTCTGAGCCTACATAAGTTCACTAGCCGACCTTGACATTTTGACCATAATCAAAATAAATTCATAACTTCATTTGTACATGTCATAAATTCATAACTTCACCTACTAATCCATCTGCCAATTTGTACTATCAATAAACCGCTTTGTACTATGCTCTGCTGAACTATGAAGAAGAAGTAATCGAGGATGTATCATACCATTCTCTACTGACTTGAAGTTAGTCCCAAAAACAGAGAGTGTTTCATACTACTCTTACTAACCCGAAGTCAGTTCCAATAAAAAGAGTGTCTCATACCACTCTTACTGACCCGAAGTCATTCCAATCAAAAGAGAGTCTCATACCACTCTCACTGACTCGAAGTCAATTCCCATTGATCCCAGATCAATATTGGTCATCCTAGCATAGGGAGTATGGTAGTATACGATGCATCCAGCGGTAGTACTATGGCACCTATCCTCATTTCCTTACTCATTGGCCAGATGAGAGGTACTTCCCATGAGTCCTAGACTGCATGGGTAGGATGTCTCAACAGGAGAAGGATGAACCACTCATCCTGCTTACATATCGCCAAGGCGTATCATAGGGGAAGGCTGAACCACTCACCCTGTACACCACAAACCACCAAAGGAAGGTTGAACCACTCACCCTGTACACAACAAACCATTAGGGGAAGGCTGAAGCACTCACCCTATGGTTGCTCATCGCTCTAAGAAGTACCCCAAGCCCCCCGGAGCTCCTAAAGCTCAATGTCCATCTCAAACAAGACCCTCATAAGAGGGTCTCTCCATGACTCCAAGTCGTTCTTGGAAGGCCAAGAACTTGACCTTTCTTAGGGGCTCTGTCAGAATATTGGAAACCTGCTCATAAGTTCCAATGTGATGGAACCTTATTGCTCTTCGTTGTACCGTATCCCAGATAAAGTGGTACTTGATATCTATATCCTTGGAGCGATCATGAAACACGAGATTCTCTGATAATCGAATCCCACTTTGGTTGTTGCAGATGATCACGGTGGTATCCAAAACATGTCCAAACAACTCACTGAAGAGCTTCCTCAACCAGGCAGCTTCGCAGGAGGCCATACTAGCAGCTATGTATTCAGCCTTAGCGGTGCTCAAGGCAACTGATTTCTGCTTCATGCTCATCCAGGATATCAAAGCAGCACCCAAAGAAAAACAACATCCAAAAGTGCTCTTGCAATGTACCACACTGCTAGCCCAATCAACATCAGAAAAACTATGCAGTCTCACATCTCCGACAGTGTATCTCAGTCCATGAGTGATTGTGCCTCGAAGATATCTCAAAAGATTCTTGGCACCAATCCAGTGTATATGATGAGGCTCAATCATATATTGGCTCAATGTGTTAATTGTAAAACATATGTCTGGATGGGAGTTCACCAAGAACATTAGTGCTCCTATGAGTTGGCGTTACTCAGAAGCATTTCCCAATTCCGGTCCAGCAACACTACCACATAACTTCTTAAAGTTAAGTTCCATTGGAGTAGTCACAAGCTTGCAGTCCACCATCCCAAATCTTTCCAATATCTTCACAACATGTTTTCCTTGAGAGAGGAAAATTTCACCTGGCTGTTTCCAGACCTCGAACCCTAGTAAATAGTGCATCGGTCCTAGGTCCTTCATTGTCAAATTCAGAAGCCAACTCCCTCTTACATTTGTGAATGAGAGGGTCTACACTTTGATCAACTCCATTCTTGATTTCGTAGAGCCACTTAGAGGTGACAACCGATTTGTCCTGGGGTCTAAGGACCACATCCCAGACATCATTCTTCATAATTGACTCGTATTCTTCCTAAATAGCATCCTTCCATACTTGATGCTTCACGACTTCTTTGAATGATGACGACTCATTTTGAATGATAGTGCTCATGGTGGTCAAATATCCTTGATACCTGTTCGGCTTCTTGCTTTCACGGAAAGTCCCCCTTGGTGCAATGTGTCTCTCGACATCTTCGAGAGTATCCCTAAGCCATGAGGGTCTCCTTTTGGAGGAGGAAGGCTCATGAAGAGGAGGATCTATAGGATCCATAGGTTTATCAACATCAGGCATCATTTTGTCCTCTTTTTCACCTTGATTTTCAGTGTCAACTTCTTTGTCTTTCCTTAGGATAGGAAGGTTGTTGATCTTCTTGAGGGCCATATTTTTGTCGAAGGTGATATGATGACTTATCTAAACTTCCTTTTGACCAACCACATAAATTCTATATCCCTTGGAATTTTCACTATAGCCCACAAAGATTCCTTTCTTACCAAATGCACCCAATTTGCTTCTTTTCTCTTTTGGCACATGAAAATATATGGGACTTCCAAAAATTCTAAAATGAGAGACATCAGGTTTCTTACCAATGAACATTTCTTTGGGAGTCTTGGAGTCCAATGCTTGATGAGGGCATCAGTTTTGAATATACACGCTGATATTTGCAGCTTCAACACATAGAAACTTCAGAAGGCTTTGATCATGAAGCATGGCACAAACAATTTCTACAATAGAGTGATTCTTCCTTTCAGCGACACCATTCTGCTCATGGGTGTATGGTGTTGTAATCTCCCTCTTAATGCCAACTTCTTTGCAATAATCTTGGAATTCATTGGATTCGTACTCAGTCCCATTATCAGTCCTCAATATCTTGATTTTCTTCTCGTTTTTGATCAAGGCTTTGAAATGTCTGAACTAGGTGAACACCTCATCCTTCTTCTTCAAGAAGTAGATCCATGTCTTGCAAGAATAATCATCTGTAAAGGTGAGATAATATAAGTATCCTCCCAAAGAGTTTACGTGCATCATTCCCGATATGTCGGAGTGGATCAATTGCAATATATCTGTGGTCTTGCTATTACTTGAGGGGAATGGTCCCCTTGTAAGTTTTCCTTCGACACATCTCAGATATACACCTTCATGCTCTACTTTGAACTCGGGCATACCTGTCACCATCTGTCTCACATTGGGTAGGGCCTTGTAATGAAGATGGGCGAACCTCCGATGCCATAGTTCAAATTGTAGAGATGTGTTGCAAGACATGGCTCCCAATGGACTTCCTCTAACTTGATAAAAAGTGTCAACCCTGAACCCAAGATTAAAAACATCTTTAAAATCACTTTTCCAAACATGTATCTTTCCATCGATGAATGCCACCTTGAATCCTTTGTCCTCCATGGCTGAAATGGATGTCAGGTTCTTCTTGAGATCAGGTACATATAGTACTTCTTGCAAATGAATAGTGTTACCTTGATTCAATTGAAGGGTAGCATTCCCTACTTCTTTCACGGGATAGGTGGCATCGTCTCCAAGGATGACCTCCAAGTTTGTATCATTTTCTATTAGATTAGAGAGGGCTTCCTTGTATTCGGTGAAGTGCCTTGAGGCAACACTATCAATCAACCAATTTCCTAAAGTGTCTGGAGGAGAGGCAGTGGAGAGGGATGATATAAGATAGTACTCTTTTTTCTTATTGTTAAAAACATTGGATTCTACATATATGGAGTTCCTGTATTTCTTGGAGGGTCGACCATTTCCTTGATGTCCCACATTCCTTTTTCCTTTGCCATTGGACTTGCCATTCCTTTGCTTGTTGTTGTTGAAGTTGCCCTTGGAATGATTGTGATCATCATCATGCAATGTGTCCCTTCTATTTGGACACTCCTATGCATAGTGGCCAAACTTATTGCAAACAAAGCATCTTCCCTTCCTTCCATTTTTGAATCCCGGTCTTCCCTTGACTTTGCTTCTTTGAACTTGCATTGTTCTTCCTCTTAGCATGAGCGGAGAATGCAGTGGGGTTGCTTCTATTAGAAGGCATTTCTTGCTCCACCATTCTTGTTTCTTCTTGAATGCATCTCGACATCAATTCTTCAAACCCTGGAATTCAATGATTGTTGAGTATAGTGGCTCTAAATACATACCACTTAGGTGGGAGTCCTTCGAGGGTGGTGAGAGTAAGTTCCCTGTCAAGAATGACTTTTCCAATCGAGAGTAGATCATTCTTGATCTCAGTAATCCTCAAGAAATAGGATTGAATTTCCTCATCTAATATCCTTGAACTTATTCTTGGGAAATAAAATTTGATTAGCATTACTAACCTTGAACATGTCGACCAACCTGTCGTAGATCTCCTTGGAGGTATTCAATTCAAAGATATAGGCCACCGGATGCTTGTCAATGGAATCCCTGAAAATCTTCTTCGCTTTGACTTCAACGCTATTGTACTTGGTCTTCACAACAACCTGTGCATTTGAAGAAGGCTCAATGATTTTACCCTGCACATAATCCATCACTTCTTTTTCTTCCAAGGCCAAATCAAGAGACATCTTCCATCCATGATAGTCAGATTTATCATGGAGCTTGTCTTCAACGGGCAAATAGGATGAGGAACCCATTGAGCCTTTTTTCCTTGTCCAACTGTCTTTGGTGATTTCTCTTTCACTCTTGCTTGGGCTTGTCTTCACCTCAGCTCTAATACCATGTTAATTTTAAGAAACAATGGTATGTTATATGCTTTAGAGCAATTTTACTTCAATTTATTAACTAGCCCAATATCAATATCCAGTTTAACGATCACATCAACATGATAGTAAAATGCAGATAGAACATAAACATAAACAATAGAAGACAAGCCAAGACAAGAGGACACAAGATGTGGCACCAACCAGGGACAAACCCCAATTTGGGTAAATCCTTGATCAATTGTTCTTATAGTCTTCAATAGTTCAATAGAGAGAGATAGTACAATTTACAAATACGATAGTTAATGACAACAACAAAAGAGCCTTAACCAAAAAAGTCAACGCTGGTCAAAAGGGCAGATTTGACCCTCAGCAAATCAGTCAACTTCAGTCAAATTCGGCCTCCAAACAATAAGATGAAACAACCCTCAAAACATTCAAATTCAGCGTAGTCAAAGTCTGGTCAAACAACTCACCTACAATCAGCCCTAGTTGCAGTCAACACTGGTCAACAATCAACATTTAGCCTTGATTTCCGTGCCCAAAAATGTGGCATGCCCAAACAGAGATAGCCCTCACAAAAACACAGTCAAAGGAGGTCAACGCATTCTTGTCAACGCTTGGTCAAACTGTGCTGTCTCTTGAAATTTCACTCCTTTGAAATTTCGGATCGTGGAGAGAAAGAGGCCCAGAAATCCGTACCCAATCAATGAGGAGAGAGAGAGAGAAGTGTGAAGATGAGTGTGTCCAAATGAGGCTAAGTCACTTTCTATTTATATGCAACATTGAGGATGAATAAACGTCACTGTTGGGCTTCTTGGCCTACATAAGTTTGCTGACCGACCTTGAAATTTTGACCATAATCAAAATAAATTCATATTTTCATTTGTACATGTCATAATCGGATGATCTTTAGATCAATCCTACACCTCTCGGAGAGAGGAATCCAAGAAAAATATCAATTGTCATAAATAAGATGACCCATGTGGAGTTTGGCCCTAGTTGCTAATTTTAACACAAAGACACACCTATTCGAGGCTCATGTCGGCTTATATATACAGACATACTACTATAAATAAAAACCTCGGTCTATTCCACAGTGAGAGTTTTCAGATATCTTTCTCTGAGTTTTTCGGGTGATAGTAACAGAGGAAAGTTTGGATCTCAGGTGGACTAATGAAGATTACAGTTCAGATACTTTAGAAGTTCGGATGTCTTTGTGGACAGTGGGAGAATGAAGCTCGGATATGTCCCTCTGTGATTTCGGGTAGACAGGGATAGTGAGAAGTTCAGATCATCCTTGAGACTCGAATGACTGTTTTGGAGAAGAAGTTTCAAGTGCCCTAAACAGATAAATATAGTTAGGAGAGGAAGCTACAGTGAGGTGTGAAGTGTAGGAGATATGTAATTCGGATCACAGTAAATGAGTGACACATTTTCATTATATAAAGTGATAAAGTCTCACCATGATCTCGGTGGAATCTTAGTAAGGGTCTTGGTGCTATATCTGTGCCATCATAAAGGAAAGATCTCGACAATATGACAATGTGGAGGTCTCTCAGGTTGAAGTGGAAATGGAGTCAAGAAGAATGGTGACTGCCAAGAGAACTTGTGTCTTGATCTTGGAGTGGCTAATAGGTTAAGGGTCTTGGTCTTGGTATTCGTCAATTGGAATCTCTATAAGAAGAATTTGTGCGGGTTTTCCTCTCAAAGAGTGAGAGGTTTTGGCCCTGGTTCATAGCTTTCATTTTGTGTTTCTTGTCTATTTATGTTCGTGCATTGGTTACTGTTTGATGAAGAAGAACACTAGTAATCTAAGTGAAAGAATATTCTAATCTTAAAAAGTAAATGACATTCACAAGCAGTTACTAATGGAAGAGAAATCACTTAATGCTAATGCCCTAAATTTCTCAACATGTTATCGAAGCTAAGGTGTCAAAGTCAAGAAAAGGGCATGTAATCAAAGAGACACTCAAGGATTGGGTTTTCAAGAATGGCATCAAAAGAAGTTGAAGGATATCAAAGTGAAAGTTCAAAGATCTACAATCAAACCCTAGATCAAAGAAGGTCTACTTCAGAAGAAGCCTTGGGATCATCAATCAAAATAATCAAGGACAAAGCCTTATTTCTACTCAAAGCAAATAAATCAACAAATCAAGGCAACTAGAAGTCTACACCAAAAAAGTGTTGGATCCTATAGTCATCGTCAAATGACCACAGAGACCCTCATCAAGTTGAAGATATCTACAAAGCAAGGTAGCCCAAAGTATAGACATCCAAGAGAAGTACTTTAAGGAAGAAGGTCACATCATCTTGGAGAAAGTCGAAACCTTAGAAGCATTTTTTATCTATACTCATTCACTACCAAAGAAGTTGAAGTATCTTGAAGGCAAGAAGGCATTGTCATCATCTTCAAAAGCTATAAGGCAAGTTCCTTCTCATTGAAGCAAGGATCCCCTCCTTATCCTTGAAGAAGATCATCCGAGGAAGCAAAAAAACATCCTCATCAATCACCATCAACAAAGAGAGCTAGATCTAAAGGCGTTGTCATCATAAAAGGAGCAATCTTCTTTCATTGAAAAAGGGATTTTCATTTGGAAGAAGATCATCCAAAAGGGGCACTAATACATCTTCTTCCAAGTTGAAGATTTCATCTTCACTTGTCAAGTAAATATCTTTTATTCTATAAAATCTAGTAAAATGACTTTGTCTTGCAAGGAGATCTATAAGCTGGTTGGGTCATCGAATTTACTTGCATGGAAAAGGAGGATAGACATAGTCCTCGAAGAAAGTGAAGTCATTTATAATATCTATGAAAAGGTCAAGCATGATCTGAATACATGGAAAGGGATCAAGGGGCTCAAGGGATTCTTATGAAATCAGTCAAAGGTACCCTCATTCCCTATATAGCAAGATTAGAGACATCAAAGATATATATGATAAGTTGGGAGAACTATTCTCTAAAGATTTGATAAGAAAGGTCATATCACTTAGATCTGATCTACACAAATTGAAGGTATCAAAGGATGAAGGGAGATCTGGGAGAGATGATTTCAGATAAGGAAATGATCTCCTTTTTTCTAAATGCACTAACTAATGAACAAGGTAACCAATGTCTAGGAGGACAAGAAAGATATCCCACTCAACAACTTGTGGTTTCTATGCAAGATAGAAGATAACAAGTTGAGGGAAAAAAGTGTTGAAGGTTAAAATGAAAGGATGCAAACTTTTGCAGGAAGGAAAGGGAAGTTTGGAAAATTTGGTCCTCATAGCTAAGATTAAATGCTATAGGCATTATCGGAAAGATTTTCCTAAGTGCAATAAGGGAAATAACAAGGAAGATAGAGAATACATCCATTTCACCGAAGAACTGGAGAAAGCTAAAAGAGGAAAAGCATTAGAAGCAAGAGCTTGTGACATCACCATAGGGAAACATAAAGGACAACTGGAACAAAATGTATGGCAATCAACTGTGAAGGTTATAACTCTTGGGAACCTCATTAGAAACTGAAGGAAATGAAGAAGTCGTCCAGGACAAGGCTCATCATACATCAAAAGGTAAATTCTGCTAGATAGGGATATGCAACATCCTCAAGATTCTTTGATGGAATCTTCATTTGAAGGTTCACCAATCTAGAGAGGAAGCAAGTGTTTCATCAGGAACTCCAACTTGTGGAATTCATGGGATGATGGTGTAATGACATAAGAGATGAAGCTGATCAAGGGATTGAAGCTCTTTTTCAATCAAGGAAGCTGCTGAAAGAAGCCTAGATGGCCTAAAGGTAAATGAGGTATGTGTGCTTGTATTCAATACAATAATGTCATGTCGTATGGTTGCAAGTAAGATGGATCATTACTCTATTTTGAGAATCATGATCAAAGGAAAAGGATCTCCTCCTCAGAAAAGATGCAGGAATGTATAGTTCACACTAAATGAAATGAACATAATATGTCCTCATATGAAAATGAGGTGGTTGACAGTAATTTAGAGGAACTTTGATTGGAAGTTCTTTGGAATGAAATATGCAAAGAAAGGAAGAAGGAGATTATGGACTATGCAACCATGGAAAAGGAAATCAACATCCGAGGACTAGAATATTTGACTAGGAAAGCTCCTGGAAAGATATGAAGACTCTAATGGAAGTCTGGAAAAGATAGAGACCCTTGAAAATAGATATCTTTGGGAGATATGTCAACATGAATGCAGGATGCTGATGCAAAATGGAAGATGTCATGATGAAATACCGTCACAAAGGTAATTTTGATTTAAGTGTTCATTTCTGATTTTTGAACAAATATCTGGATGGGCTGATGTAGGACTGCCAAAGGGAAGAACTGTGAATGTCTTCCAA
>APFE031724367.1:100224-125949 GCA_000404065.3 Pinus taeda
CATAGGTGACTGCCATGGATTCCAACTATCTTTCATGCTTCTTTATGATGATATAACGAGATTTTTCTTTCAATGCTTCTATGATTCCAAGGTGCATCCTATCATTATTTCTTGTGACATCCATAATTTACCACATAAAAACTTGAAATAGAAACTTTAAAAAATCTATGTGAGGAAGACTATCTCAGTCATAGTAGAGATCTTTTATTTCCTCTTTATTAGACTTCTTCTTTTCAACTTCATCCACTTCTTCAGTGATATGGGCGTCTTCTCTTCCTATTTTGTTATTGTCCCTCTTTAGCTTAGGACAATCTCTCTTGTAATGCCCATATACTTCACATCCATAGCATTGAACCTTATCCAAGTTATTCTTCTTTTTTTTGAGGACCAAACTTTCCCTTTATTTTTGTCATTGTGGCATATGCTTGATTTTGCTCATTTGATCCCACATCAATTTTTGCCTTCAACCTGGTTTTTCAATTTTACATAGAGACCATAGATCCTGGAATGGAGTAGCTTCTTTCTTCCAATAAATTCTTGAAATAAAGTTACCCCATTCCTCGGGTAGTACATTTAGTACCACAATAGTCATATCCTTGTTAAACATTATTTCACCCAAATCTTGAAGTTGATCCCTTATTTGAGATATCCTCATAAAGTATGAGGCTATTCCTTCTTCTGTTGATATTCTTCGCTTGTAGAGTTCTTGCCTTAGAGAGATAAATTATCCTGCAGTGCTTACATAAAGCAACTCTACTAATTTGTCATATATTTATTTAAGGTGTCGACTTTAGATACATATGGAATGAGGCGATCCTTGATGAATTCTACGAGAATCCCTTGAATCCTCACTTCCCCTTTCATAAACTTTGCAAGTGCTTGAGCATATTATTTCTATGGTTTGGCGATAGATCCTTTGACATTATCCATAACCTCATTTTCAATGAGATTCAAATCTGTCCTCTTCTTCCATACAAGATAGTTTGAAGCCCCAACCAATTTGCTGGTTTCCTTGCAAAAAGACATTTTGACAGGTTCAAACATAAACATATTTACTTGTGAAGATGCTTCTTCCACTTTCCACCTCCTTTAATTTGATGATGATATAATTAATATAAAACTTCTCCTTAATGAAGATAGTTCTCTTCAAGAATGATCCTTATCCCCACAAAGAGGGAGATCACTTTAGATCCTTCAATGGTGATGTAATTGTTGATAATGCTGACTTCTTGATGATGTCTCGATGCTTCCTGGATGATCTTCTTCAATGAGAGGAAATCTCCTTAGAACTTTTGAAGATGATGACAACATCCTTGATCTTCTTCTCTAGGATGAATAGCCTTCAAGAAACTTTGATTTGTAGGTCCCTTCAACTTGAGTATGGTTTTTGTGGTATTTTGAGGATCCCAAGGCTTCTTGTGGTGTAGACTTTTTCTTCGATCTAGGGTTTTGACACTTCTTTGTAGATATTGAATTCACTTTGATATCCTTCGAGATTTGATCCTTGAGTTCTTGTGTGTCCCTTGATGAGATGCCCTTTCCTTGATTTGTCACCTTAGCTTTGAAACCATGTTGAAAAATCTAGTTTCTTGATGTCATGAGATTTCTCTATTATGATAACTACTTGTGAATGCTTTTTACTTTATTAAATTAGGATCTTCCTTTTAGTTAGATTATTATGGTGTTATTCTTCATCAAATAAATACCAAAGCATAAACAATAAAGATACGATAGACACATAATGTAGGCAATTAGGCAGGTCCAAAACCTCTCCACTTGAGAGGAAAACTCAAACGAATTCTTCTTCTTATAGAGACTTCAATTGGCGAATACCAAGACCATGAACAAAAATCTTGACACTGAACTTTTCCAAGACCAAGTCATAAGCTCCATTTCACTGCTTCTTCTTCTTACCCAAGTCAACACTTGGTCAAACTTACTTCCAACATTGCTAACTTCAACTAGTTTGACTTTTTGGACTCCTACCATAGTTCCGCAATTCTTGGCCCAACTGTACTTTTGCAATTCCCACATGTGAGATTGATTTGAGATATTTTGGATACCCTTTCCTTCTTCGCTTTACTTGGAGATTCATCCTTGAGGCTTCAACTAGCAAAGGAGCTGAAATGGAGATCATTTAGATGCCTTTCTTTAGGACAAATATGATACTGCTGCAGAAACCCTAGTTTTTGCCACACGTTCGAGGATATTATCCCTAAAAAGAGTGCCCAAAAACTTTGTTCTTCCTCTCCTCATCGTTGGTTGTGAGGCCATTCCTTGTTATTTTCACACCTCTGCTTGCTTCAAATTTACTTTACCAAAATTCTTATCTCCAAATGAAGGCCGAGCTGCCTATATATAGTGGTCAGTGCATCCAAAATAAGCATACTTGAACTGCTTCCTAGGCCGACATGTCTTACTAGAAACATCTTTGGGCCGACTTCAAGGTGACCTTGTGACATGGTCTTGGAGGGTTCACAATTTTTCTTTCATAATGAAATACATGCACAAATGGGTCTTTCATCTTTGACATTGAATTATGATGACAAAACCTAAAGGCTCACCATGGGAGCCTTAACTACAAAATAAAATTCCTTGATCATGAAACCCATGATTCAAGCATTACAAAAATAATTTTATTTCTTCTTTACATCAATTACATAAAATCATAATTACACATGTCATTATGAAGACCGAACGTAGTTACACTTTTCAACAGTCATGGTGAGTAAACACCATTAAGTAGAAAGATATGATCTTCAATTCATTCACTACAATAGAGATGGACATGATACGTTTACTTTCAGAATCCCTTGGGAGAGGATCAACCAAGACCACAAAGAAGACAATGAAAACACCAAATCCAACAAAAGGTAATTACTAGTGATTGTTTATGTATGTATATGTTATTTATTTTTACTTCATTAATTAAGTCATTAAGTAATTACACAAATACAATGCACAAAGAGACACAAGAAATTAGGCTCCAAGCAGGTGCAAAACCCATAAGAGGAAAACCCAACAATCCTTTCCTTGTAGCTTTTTCATCAACAAGAGAAATCCAAGTCAAAACAAATTAGTGATCCAAATGCCAAGTCAACCTTCCAAACTTTGCTCAATTGTATCTCTAAAACTCCCATCAACACAAAGAAATCACACAATAGAGTGAGATATATATATCACTGGAACTCACATCACTGAAAGAGATGTAAGGAAATCACATCATAGAGGTTACATCTCACAAGAACTCGCATCATTGTTATATGAATTCACATCACAAAGGTTACATGCCACAAACAGTTATGTCATTGTATCTCCATAGGAATTCACATCATTTTCATAGAACCTAAACTTTATATCAAGAACATAACTCACATTGCATCTAGGAACAAGACTTGAATAGGAACAAAACTCACATCAAACGTAGCCTTGAATTCAAATGATATATGCTTTAGAATCTTCATAGATATATTTTAGAAACTCGGTCATGTATGCCTCAGGAACTCATGGCATAGACCTAAACTGTTCTGCCTCAACTGATCATCGAATGGGTTGTCAAATGAAGGAGACTAGGTGTCAATTTATAATTGTTTCTCCATGCAAAGGGCCACATCCTTTGGGCAAGCCGACTTGTCCATGTGGAGGGATGACTTTGCAATTTGGAAAAACAAATAATATTTTACAAAAATGCATATTTTTTCTTCTTTTCATAGGGTCATGAAGAACATGCCCTTTTAGTTTTTATTTTGACCAAAATAAAGCATGAAAAACATGCTTGATAACATAATAATAATAATAATAATAATAATAATAATTTTTGTTTTTACACAAGTTCAATGACTTATCAGGATATTCTCAAGTTGAGAATTTCTATAAGAAAGGATCTAGATTGAAAAGCATCAATGATGATTTTTCATCATCATAGCCAACATTGTTAAAACTAGCAAGACCTTGACTTTCAAGTTCTATCTCTCCATAAGATTAGAGCACAATGCTGGGAGGCATAAATTTGGATACACTTTCAAGCTCTATATCTCCATAAGGTCAGAGCACAATGCTAGGAGGCATAAATTTGGGCACCATCACCTCTCTAGGAACATACCCCATTCAGATTCTCACTAGATATGTCCTCACAAAACTATTTCCTAATCCATTGTCACAAAATTTGACTTCAGGAAATATTATATTGTTTCTAATTGCAATATGGAGTAACTTAAGATTTGTTTCATACTTCATTTACTTGTTGGAGAGATGTATGACTGCTTGATACATGTGAAACTTGATATATGGCCTTTTGGAAAGAATTCTTTGAAGATGTCAGTGACAATGTAGATGGAGCAATGTACTTTGCAAATAAGTCAACTCTTAAGCCATCAAGACTTGGCACCATTAGACTTAAACTACTTAGACATCCTGCTTTTCTTTTGCATGATGTACTCCACCTTCTAGAACTACAGAGGGACCTTCTATCCCTTGTTCACATTTGTCAACAGGGCCACTCTATTCACATTTTTGATGGGAATGTAGAGATAATGAAAATATAAGACAACACAATTGCCATGGCTGGAGTAGAGGAGGAAATTCTACTGAAGTTGCAAGGAACATTTGCACGTGCACATAAATTTGCATGCATTTTTTTAGTACAATTAAGTTACATTGCCACATAGTCTTCTATGGCATAAAATACCTGGACATCTTAATTATGTTAGTCTTCATTTGCTGAAAAAAAAATGGTTTTTCTCGTTTTCCAACTATTCCAAGGAAACTAAAGCAATGTGATGCTTGTATCCTAGAAAAACATAGCAAACTACCATTTCATGATTTTGCTTCCAAAGAAAATAGAACATTTGCACTGGTTCATTCTAATTTGCGTGGCCATATGCCTATTTCTTCTGTAAATGGAAATAAATATATGACGAACTTTACTGATGATTACACCCAGATGTGTTGGGTATACTTGTTAAAAAGTAAATCAAAAGCTTTTGAAACTTTTAGAATTTTTGACACATGGATTGAAAACGATGCACAATCACATATTGGATCCCTTCATACAATTAATGGAAAATAATATACTTCTAATGAATTTGAAAACTATTTTTGCCAACACGGGATTCAACATCAAACTACCTGACAAGATTTTCAATTACTTGTAATTATCTTAGTGATCAATTGATTAGATGCTAAGTGTTTCCATTTGTCCTCTTGTGCCTTTATCAACTTTTCAGAGTTATTGTCTTGTATCTGGTTGTCTTCCTCTGTCCTAGTTTCATTCTAAATAATTTTATCAGCAGTGGCACTTATGATTTGTGCAGACGCATATTTATTTCCTCTTTCTTCATCTGAGGTTGTCTCCTTTTGTTATTTAGTTGGTTCGAGGGCAACAAGAGAATTTTCTGCCAAGGCGAGACAATCTAGTCCCTTAAAGGATTTCCCTTCATCTGAGTTTTTTCTCATTGCATTAACCATTATTTCCAATTCTCAATTCTTCATTCTACGCAACCTATTTTTTCGAATGAGTGATGTATACATAGGTAAATAGGGGAAGTGTTTTACCTTTTTATGCTCCATGGGAATGATAACAATTGCTTCTTCTCGTTTAGCAACACTGGTTTCTATAGGAGTGGCCACATGTGTGCCCATGGGAGTAGCAACAATTATTTCTTAATGGTCAACATAAGTGGTCTCTACATGAGTGTCAATAGGTGTGCCCACATGAGAGGTAGTAATTGCATCCTCAGTGGTAGTATCAAATATGTCTGTAGGAGTAGTAACAACTGCGACCTCAGGAGTAGCAACAACTGCGTATGCATGGAGTAGTAGTTTCACCCTCATGAGTAGCAAAAATTGTGTCTATAGGAGTAGCAACCCCATCATATGAATATGTGTCTAATAGAGGAGCGGATCCTTCCCCAAGAGCACTCCTTACTGGTTCTTATGGAGAAACAAGGTCACCTATCCCAAATTCTTCAAACCCTAGGTCATTTGCCCTTGTTGGTTCTTGTGTGTCAGCAGGGGTGGTATATTCCTATTGCTTCATGGTTTCTTCTACCCTTGCTACTTATTGTTTAGTGAAAGGGGTTTGGGTGGAGATAAGAGTGTATCATATCCTCTTCTTCCTCAAAACATAGGGGTATCTCTTTAGATACCATCAAATCCTCTTGGTGGCCAACTTGCTGCTAATTATTTCTACATCAAGGCTACTTTCTTTTCGTGGTGTCAGAAAACTTGGATCTTCTTCCTCAATAAGAAATAGTGGGTACTCTATAGCTAAGGGAGTCACAACAATATATTCCTATTCCTCCACAATTGCAGTAGGTGGAGTTGCAACAACACTGGGCTCTTACGGTGGAGTTGCAACCAATAGAGCTGCAATTATATATTCCCACATTATTTCTTCTCTGTCCAGAGTTTGTTCCACGAGAAACCTAATAAGGTCATGATTAGAAATGATGTCTCTTAGCTAGTTCACTTTCTGTGCATGGGACACCATTTGTAGAGGCTTGAGTCAGAAATATGGCAGGTTGATGGTGTGGCCATGTATGAGATGCTCGAGAAGGCAGATGTGCTAAAGATACATGGTCCCATAGTGAACCTTACATGTGATGTAGCTCTATGTATTTGAAGTTACATCTCCCCATATATTTGATAAAGATCAACAATCAAATCCTATACCATTCTTCACCAAAGTTTCTCCCCGATCTAAGAATTAATATAAAATTTAGGGTTTGGATGTCCATTTGCAGTACCATTGGTCCCTTTCATATGGATGCCTTTTCACCTTTTCTAGAACCTCCTCTGTCACTCCCACAACTATTCCAACAAATTTAGACCCGCTGGCCCTGAAATTCATGACACCAGTGCTATCTCACCATTGTAGCCTTTTACCCTGCATACATATTCTATCCATCCATCCTCTTGAAAAATAACTCGAATGTGGTTGTGGGCTTCCAAGATCATTGCCTCAGTGGGTTTGTGATGAATAAGTGAGCCTCCCATGGTACATGTAACTTTCATTCCTTCGACTATCATTGTTATGAGGGGAAAATGGTAGATTGACAATTTTCTAGGGGTATTTTCTAGTTTTGATGTAGAGTGATGGCTTTAATGGTTTTCAATGGATGCAGGGTTATAAATTTGGGAGTATGATGTAAGGGAATGACAACATTAGGTAATAATATAGAAACACTCTTTCCCCTTTAAGGCCTATTCATTATGAAAAACATTGGAAAACACACTTGTCATATCTTACATTTGCAACTCTCCCTTCCGACAATCGGTTGTGTTGGTGGCTGGTACCATCAATCCTCTGTTCTCGGTGAATTTGCAACAACCAACCAGAGTTGCAACAACCAGAATTGTGGAAACGTAAATTATGGAAGGAGGAGTTGCAACAACAAAAACATGAATTGAAATGAGAGGAATTGCAACACTAATAATCAAAGTTGTAGCAATTAGAGTTGCGGAAAGAGGAGTTGCAGCAATAAGAATTAGAACAATAGGAATTGCAACAAGAGGAATTGTGGCAATGGGGGTTGCAATAAGAGGAGTTGCAACAATGAGAGTATGCCCAACAACACGAATTGTAGTAACTATTTATCAACAACAACACTCTTCCCTACATATAATAATCATTGTTATTGGAGAAGGATATTGACGTAACCATTGCAGAATTGAGAAGTGTCCTCATATATTTCATTTTTTTGCATGTCATGTGATAGATGAAGTTGGTTTTCGCATGGCATGTGCCCATGTATGCCCCTTTGAGTTTTCATAGATGGGCCTTTTTTTTCTTGAGTGTAACAAGGGAGTGAATATTTAGATGGATTCTTCTATTTCTGAACTAGCTCTAGATCACTATTGGGCCATTCATTTGTGGTTTTTTGTAGGAAGTCTTCCTTAGATAAGGGTCGATGATATAAGTGAAGCCTATGTCTATTGGACATTAAGGTAATTATTTTGTCATCTATGGTGCATATTTTTATGGCTCTGCCATAAACAATATTAATGTCATAAGGCCCAAGCCATTTGGTGCATAACTTCCCTCTAAATTCTTTAAACCTGGAGTCAAATAATAGAGATGTCCTAAACCTTTAACTTCTTCTTCTTGATGAATTTGTCGTGCCATTGTGCCCTCTGATTCTATACCAATGTTGTTTGGTTCATTGATATAGAGGAGTCTCTGCTTTTGAGCTTCTATTAGGTCCATTCCAAGTTGGATGGATGTTCTAAGTGTTTTGATTTGTGTCTCAGTTGGCAACAATACTTTTTTTTCCATATACTAGCTCATAAGGAGTGTAGCCAATAATGGTTCTCCATGTAGTTCGATAAGCCCATAAAGCCTCTTTTATATGTAATTGAACAATTTTGGTGATGATGGTCTCAAGAATCTTATTTGTTCCTTCCACTTGTCCATTGGCCCGCGGATGATATGGTGTGGTAACTCTGTGCTTAATATTGTATTTCTCCATTATGTCTTCAATGAGCTTTGATGTGAAATGGGTCCCTCCATCCATGAATATATCTCATGTTATCCCAAATATGGTGAATATTTTCTCACTAAATTATGCCATTGCTTGTTCCACTACACCTGTGAGTGCTTTGGCCACCATTCATTTTTAGACATAATTTGTGCATACTAGAATGTAGTTGTAGTGAGAAGGCATGTTGATTGGTCCAATAAAGTCAACCACCATTCATTTTATGACATAATATGTACATACTAGAATGTAGGAGTTGCGGTGAGAAGGCAAATTGATTGGCCCAATGAAGTCAATAGCCCATATATCAAAGGGTTCCAACACTAGCTATGGTTGTAGTGGCATCTCATCGGATTGCACAAATCTTCCAATGCGCTGGTAGCTGTCACACCTATTTATACACACCTTGGAATATTTGAAGATGGTGGGCCAATAATACCCTTTATGAAGTACCTTGTACCCTATTCCTTTGTTAGCAAAGTGCCCCCCACATGGGCCACCATGATAGCCTTAGGATCTCATAGATTTCGTTTTCTCTCACACATCTATGAATGATTAGGTCAGGGCCTATGTAAACGAGACATCCATCAATCCACGAGAACCCTTTTCTTTGCCTCACAATCTTTTGACGTTCTTTTGGTGAGAGATGGTGTGGAAGTATATTTGTAGCTAAGTAGTTAGAGATATCTACAAACTATATAGAGTTAGTAGAAATCATAAATAGGTTCTCAGCAGGAAAATAATCTTCTACGGTGGGCTAATTTTCAATAGATGTGAGTCTAGAGAGAAAATCAACCACAACATTATCCTTTCATGGTTTATCTAGAATGATGATATCATATTCTTATAATAACAATAAACATCTAGTAAGTCTACCATTAGTATTGGTTTATTCATTAAATAGTTGATAACAACATGGTCAATATGTAATATTATTAGATAAAATGTGGTGCAATGTCGAAATTTGTTGATTGCATAGATAACTGCAAGGAACTCCTTTTCAGAACCCATGTAGTTTAGTTCTATAGGTGAGATATTTTTATAGACATATTAGAGTGCATATAGGTCTCCTTCTTTAATCTATCCTAGTAGAACTCCTATAGTGGTGTTTGAGGAATTTGTGGAAACATGGAATGGGAGAGACCAATTAGGTACTCTTAAGGCTGGAGCCTTCAACACTTTAGACTTTAATTCTTCGAAAGCATGTTGACATTTGTTTCCCCATACAAACTCAAATTTTTTAGTTAGCAGAGAAAATGATGGATGAGCAATTTGTGAAATTTTTTCAATGAATCATTGGTAGTAACTAGCATGTCCTAAGAAGTTGTGTACCTCTTTTTGTGAATGAGGAGTGTGCAAGTTTAATATCACCTTAATTTTTGCTGAATCCACTTGAATATCTTTTGTTGAAATGTGGTTCCCTGACATAGTGCCATAAAATTAAAATCATTTGAAACTTGAGATTTCTAAGGGCCACATTGAATTCTTTACACCTTATTGTTGTTTTCTCCAGATTAGCTAATGCCTCAAACTCCTCAAAATAAGTTGTGAAATCATCCATTTATATCTCACACAATCATGTATCAAATTAGAGAATGTACTACTTGCAACTCGCTAAAGGGTGGCAGGGGCATTACACAATCTGAATGGTAGAATTCAATATGCAAATGTCCCCCATGGACAAGTGAATGTAGTATTGTCTTGGTCTTCAGGCACGAAATGGATTTGGTTATAGTAGGAAAGAAAAATACTTCTTTCATACTAAGGTGTCCAGGACCTAGTTGATGTAGGGAAGTGAAAAATAGTATTTGTGAGTTGCCTTATGAAGTTCTCGTTAATATACACAAATTATCCATTTCCATTTTTTTTTTTGCTACAATCACAAGAGGGGAGACCCCTTGACTATCAGAAATTGGGTAAATAAATTTGATTGGAGAAATTTTTGCAGTTCCTTCTTTACTATATCTCTCAGTGTTGGATTCATCCAGTGTTGGTGTTGGAGAATGGGTCTATATCCATCCTTATATATATATGTGTGTGTGTGTGTGTGTGTGTGTGTATTACCTTGATCAATCACTCCTGCTATTCATTCAATCCCCACTTGATGTTTAAGTTTCGACCATGACTAATTTCTATGGTTTCTACAGTGGAATCCTAATATTCTTTAGCTGAATGCTCATTCTATATAGGTGCAGTGCTCGTTGAGGTAAGATAAGATTATATCCCCAGGTTCAAAAAATGATCGAGAGCATGTGCGTGATTTGAGGAAGAAGAGGAGGCTATGAAATCATTGATCTCATCATCCTTTGTTTTCTTGTGAATAGCCAAGTATTGATCTATGTAAAGGACTTGACGAACTTCTCCTTCTCCATCACACTCCTCCTCTTTAGTCGAAATATGTGTTTATGAATCTATACTAGGCTTGGTGGGAGTATAAAGCGCAAATTGATTTCTAGAGGTCCCATGTGAGATGGTCATGTTTCCTAATCTGAAACTAATGTGAGAATTTACAATGTCAAACCAAGGTCTATACAATATCATAGGATGCCCACCCAATAAGTTTTTGGGTTGCAAAATCATGAAATCTGCATGTTATTCCCATGAATACACTAAAACTATGACATCCTCTAGTATCCCTTCTGGTTTAATGGTGGATCTATCAACAAGTTGTAACACATTGGGGGTCTACATAAGACCAGAGAGTCCTAACAATTCTATAATTTTACACATCATGACATTAATTGCAACACCCAAATTGATCAATGTGTTAGGAGTAATAATGTTGTTAATTTTCACATTAACCATTGGGTTTCTAGGGTCAGGATACCTGGTTGCTAGGACCCCTTCCATCATTAGTTCTGACAATTTTACCATAACATGGATAGTCTGGGGGTATTTATTCTTTCTCTCATGTTTTTTCAAATAGAGTTCCATAATTTATTTAGAATAAATAGGCACATATTTGATGGCTTGAAGCAATGGTATCTTTACACACAATTTCTGAGTTCCCCTAAGCTATCAAATTCATGTTGAGAAACAAGCTTCTCTTTGATTAATATTCCAAGGTAAGGTAGACTCTGGGGTTCAGGATGTGGAGGTTCAAGGGTTGATTCCTGTCGTCATTCTTCATTCCACACCTCTTTGTTTAGATCTTCAATACAAAATTGAGGTTGGTTATTAGTTAGGGTCCTCCCAGAACACAGATGAAATACCATTTCAATATGTGGAGGAGATACAATAAGTAGGATAGGATGTTGCAACATGTGTAGGTTGAGCTACCCTCCCATTATTTAGGTTAGGGATTAGTTGTGCGAGTAATTGAGGTCTAGGAGGGCTAGATGTCGGCACTTGCAATTGTGGAGGAGGAAAGAGTTGCGAGGGAGGCTATATAACAACTTGTTGGGGTGATCCATAGGTGGGATTCATATCCCCTAGTTTCCAAAGAGTTTGTGGGAGGAGCCCATGATTGTGTTGGCAGATTCCATGGCTGCGAAGTGTATTGCATAAAAGGGTTAGTCCAATAAGAATTATTATAAAACTGATATTAATCTTGGACCATACGTAGAGGTTTTGGATGCCATGGCTTCTTTGGAGCAACTAAGTACAATTGCTCTTGATTTTTTGCTTCTTCATATACAACCTTCAAACTAGGTAGATACAAGAAGTTATCAGTGTTATGATCATTCCCACATATAACACAAATCTCTACTTGATCCACTCGAGATTACCTAAGTGGATTTATTTTTTTGCATTTCGGATAGAAGATATCCAAAGCCACTTTTTCTTCCTCATTATTCTTAGTCGTCAATAAATCCATTTGAAAATCCAAGGAACTAAGTTTCGTTTTGAAGTTTTCCAAAAAGTTCCCTAACTCAGCTGCGGTGACTCCATTTGTAGCATCCTTAGTATTTTTTGCCATCATTTCTTGTGGTCCTTTGCATTCTTTATATTATTTTCGAGTATATCTTCGACAGAGTTCTATTATTTCATCATATTTTAGTTGAGAAATATCTCCTCCACTTATCAAGTTGAGGATATCCACACACTCATCTCAAATTCCTTGTAACAACAAAACTCGACATGTCTCAGGGGCCAAATCTTCTTGCCTTGATTTGTGAGAATTGTAATTAAATCTCTTGGCATAGTACTCAAGACTCTAATCTTATTTGTGGGTCATTCTAAAGGCTTCCTCTCTCCTTTCCTTGGATTTACAATAATCTTGGTATTTTGTCAAGAATTTTTGCTTCAACTGCTCCCATGAATTGATGCTACCTTGGGTAAGGCCCATGAACCAATGTAATGCTTCACTTTTCAATTTAGTAGGTAATAACTTAAGCTTTTGAGTGTAAGTAACATAATTGTAGGTTCGAGAGAGGACATTGAACTCAAAAGGAAGCTATTAGGATCTTTGTTATATGGACCATGAAATTTCAATAATGTTGAATGATGGATATTCTTCATTTTGGCATTCGATTTCATTTCTATGACGGGGAATCATAATGACTCATATTCTTCTTTGATAGGATGATGTGCCATATTTTATAAAGGAGTATCTTTTGCTTTTGAGGGTGTCTTTGGAGATTCGAGAAAACTCTTTCTTTGGGGGTGGTACTGTTCCTCAGAAGGATATTGTTCACTTTCTAGAGGGTTTAGATCACTAAAATGATTTTTTATGAAGATATTGTTCATTCTCCTAAGAGATACACCTGATGAGATGGAGAGCTGGATTATCAAAAATCAAATCTTTTGTTTTATCAGAGATTTGTTCAACTCCAAATTTTTTTGTAGGACTTTGTACCATGGAAGTAGAAGGTCCAAAATTTTCTTGGCAGGAGAGCCTGCTGTTGTTGTCAAGTAATTTGGATGAATTTGTTACTTTGCCTCTTTTGAATTCCCGACAGTGTTAGTATGGGACGTGTTATTGATAAATATACCAAAATCATCTCTACTCCTAGGAATTTAAGAATGCATATTGAAAGATTAAAGGTCAGAATAATCAAGTCTTGAAAATTTGAAAGTTAACAAATAAATTCACATAAAAATTGACACAAAACTAACTGTACTATTTGTAGTTCCCCAACAATAGTGCCAAAAAAGATGGGATTTTCAATTACATCTAATTATCTTAGTGAGCAGTTGATCAACTATGCATTTAATTTTTAATCCGAGGTTCCTTTGGAACTTGCTAACTTCCATGAATAATCTATGTGAGTGTAACTTGTTATGTGTCATGAAGTTTTAGTAATATGATGGTTGTTACAATACAAGATAGAGATGATTTCATAGGTCACTGATCTAGAAAAACAAGCCACACTTGCAACGAATAAAGAACACTAGTAGGAAATTGTAGATAAAGTAAATCAGTCTTATAGAAAAGGAAACACACAAAATTACTAAAAGTGACTTGTTCTAGTATATAATGATATTCTTGGTTTGCTGTAACAAATATGTAATGGCACAAGCCTAGGATGCAATGTGTAATAAGAAAAAAACCCAAAACAATATTCAAACATGGCACAATTCTCATCATAATGTATGACTGAAAACAAAGTAAAATTATGCTATAAGCGAGTTGCAACAACTGTCAGATTGTAGAAAAACACACAAGTTCATCAACCAATTGTTAACCCTGGAAAAGTTCCTAGAATTACATAACCTGGAGTTGCAACAACAAGTAATGTGATTACAATATTAACAAATATAAAAAATGAAGTGGAAGGAAATTAATGGAGTTGCAGCAGAAGGAAACTATGAGTTGCAACAAAAGGAAATTAACATAGTTACATTGAAACATAAATAAAATGAATAACAACAATGTAAACTATTTGTAATTTAACTAGAATTGTAAAGACTAAACTACCTACTAATGCCAACTAGCGGTACCAAGCTAAGGAGGGGGCCCTACCTCCTTAGATGAGGTACTGTAAAATATTCAGTCACACGATCACAAGATAAGAATTGAGTGAATGGAATAGAGGAATCTTTTTGTTACAAAAAATAATAAATTGTAAAAAAATCAACAGTAATTTCCTATTTTCCCCTCTTGGCTTCATAGGAAATTGGGTATTTATACAAAATGTTAATTTCTAAATCGAGTGAAAGCTTTGGAAGACTAACTTGAGCGACTTAGGTGGCTCATCCTGTTACAACAATATATTTATAATTTGGTACAATTTGAAAAAAGGTTGACTTGTCTTAGTTGAGTGTTGTTGGCATATGAGCTGTCCTTCATGATTGGTCAACCACTTGCGTCCATTACCTTCCATTATGAGGAATCCATGTTGTCCATAGAACTAGAGGATTGATCGTCAACCTGACGTAGTGTGTTGGAGTTGTAGCAACACAAGGTCAAGGCACTCATGAGTTGCAACATCTTCATTGGTCTTGGACGAGTTGCAACATTCCCTTTTGTGACCATGCTGGAGTTGTAGTGTTGTAGAGAATTTGCGGCAATGGGATGGAAGAGAGTCACAACATTTTGCCTATCGTGGCCTGTGGAGTTGAAACACCTGTTGTTAGTTGGAAGAAATTGTTGTCTATTATTATTTCCTAGTACTTCAGATCAAGTCTATTTCTAATCATGATCATAAACACACTGGGATACACACAAATTTAAGATCTTTGCACAATGAAATGTAATAATAGTGAATCAACAAAGTACACAAAATTTTTGCAAACCCAAAACTTGTTTTTATTACTCCCTTAAAACAAAGATGGGGATCCCGTACTAGGGATCATGGCCCTTGAAAAGCCTTGATACAAGACACTAATATACATAATATACACCAGGGCTTGCGGTCAACTTCTTATGGTCCTCAATTTTCCCACACAACGAGAAACAATTGCTTGACTTACTTATTGTAGATGACCTTCACTTACAACCCTTTGATCCTCTTGTCCTTGGTGTACTTGGCAGGTCCTCTAGCTCCTTTCTGATAGAGTAATTTCTACTTCAATGCCTCTGCACTCCAGTTGCTCACAAGGGATTTTCTTCTTCAAAAACCTTGAATGTATCAACTCCAAAATAGGTCCGCTACTCACAGTGAATTAGCCTTATAATTCATTTTACATTTAGCCCTCAAGCAATTGTCCAAATAATCCTTAGTTTAACAAAATTCAATAGTCCACCTCAACATTTGATCTCCATTAACATAATAACCCAAACACTATCCAACTGACTTTAACCTTTTTCCTATAGATGTCTGCTCCTCTGTCCCAATTCTAAGGCTAATTTGGCGTATTTTAGGGTTGGATTGCACCATAGAAAACTCTATGCATTTTTGTGAGGAACTTTGGTCCTCCATACCAGATAAAACCAAGGCTTATTATGCCCATTTCATGGTCTTGACCCTCCTCTTTCACTGTACAAAGATTGGATGCCAGGAAATTTTTTGATGGATTCTTCCTCCTATATTTGTCCTGGACAAATCGCTAACTAGGGCACATAAGCACTACAAAATTTCTTCCTTGTTGAGCAGAGTTGACCTTCTTCCAACACAAGATAAACGAATAAATGAACTTTTCTCCAAGTCGAGGCTCCTCCTGAGGTGTACACATATTTTCTAGGCTCAATATGTTTCTTGAGATCAATTGCTATGTTGTGATTGACCTCTCCTTAGGTCACATATATCTATCCAATTATAAAATTCAAAGCCCTTAACTTCATTCAAGCTGTCCTCTTTCAATAATTAAAATAAACAAATAATTTCCTTGAGGCCTTTAGCCCACAAATTTGGATCTAAAGCCCACTTCTTGGGTACATTTCCCACAAAATCTCATTTTCGTGGATTTTCTCCAAACAACCTAATACCCCAAGGGTTGTGGGTGTTTGATGTAGGAGCATCCCACTTCCAAGTCAAAATTCATTTCGACTAGAACTAGGGGTCTCCATTTACCAAGGAAGTTAATTCCCTAATTGAGTGTAATTATTTATTTAATAGAGGTTTAGGTGAGAAAATTGTGGATCTGAACTAAATTAGGTAAGGATCCTTTTGTATTTTATTACGTAAATGAATGATGTGTGTAGAGTAGGGGTTTGTGATAGAGGATAGAGAGATTAGAGAGGAATAGAAGGCCTATTGTAATTATGTTCTATTCATTTGATAAATAGAAGGAAGGAATCACTCAGTTCGAGTGTCCCTAGTGGATTTGTGTGCATTCCTTATTGTTAGGAAAAACAATTTTGTTATTTGGTTGTTCACGGTCAGTGACCGTAGTCACAATAAAATCAAGCTTAGGAGGCATATTTATATAATAATTGCAATATTAGAGTAGCGTAGTGGAAGAGAAGCATGAGGAGGGCCACATCAAAATGCACAGAGGGAAGCGATATTAAAATAGAGCTAAGGTTGGAGAGTCACAGAGGTTGTAGACATAGGTCAGAAAGGCGTAGTGGCAATAAGAGGTCCAAGAGTTACAATGTAAATGCCGAGACACAAGAAAAGTTACAAAGAAGGACCAAAAGCCCTGTTACAGTGGATGAGAGCTCTTAATTGATTGTTGGTCAGGACACATGATTGACGATCCAAAGTGATTAGAGTCGTGTAGCGAGGTAATTAGAGTAAGAAAATCAGAAGCACGAAGGTCTAGAGCAGTGACAGGGAGGAGCTACAAAGGAGCGCTGAAGCACTAATGAAGCCTAAATACAAATGCGAGAGGAGAAAATACTTAGTATTTTTAAAGGTCTAATGGGAAACCATTAATTAACAAGACTGAGATCATCACTTAACAGAGTTGAGAGACAGACTTAACAAAGTCGGGTCGGAAACCCGAAAGCTCATAAATTTTATTAATAAGAGTCCCCATTAATAACGCGAGGTAGGGAGCCCGAAATTTTGGGCCTAACCTTATTTGTGTTCCGATATTAGTAATAAACAACTTATGTCAGGGCTTGTGTGCAAGTCGACAAGATGGAATAGTGGGCCATACTCGAAAGGGTATGCACAAAAGCTTAAACCCGAAAGTATTTTTAATTAAGATTCGAGCATTTTCGGGCAGGCTATTGAGAGCAGCGTTGGGCCCTTGTAAGCAGTAGATGTGGCAGGGTGATGGACATGAAAGTGACAAACCAATTGAAGGAGTTGCACAGAATATGTGGGCCAACCTAGAATACCTAAAAATCAAACTATCTGCGGAATATGTTATATGAAAAGGTTGGGCACGAGATTTTTAAAGACTCTAATTATATCAGGCGGTTCTGCGGGTGCATAATTCAAAAAGCTGAGACTTATGAAAAGATAAGGCTGACCCTTTGTTAACATAGGTTGACTGCAAAATATTGGGGCATATGTTTTGGAATGCAACTGTATGAAGGGGGTTGAGATATACATACAAAGAGGGCTTGCATTGATAGTTGTAGAAGGGTATAACCATTTGACTCCTCCCAACTGTATTTATGGTATTTATATTTCGATATAGATTTTAACAAGGTTGAAGGAAGCACCTTATCGTGAAAGAATTGGGCACTATGGGTTAAGTAACAGAATTTAGTAGGCCTATAATTGGGCCTGCATTAGAGTACCTCCCAAGCTACAATTTCAATATTGTGGAGTTGTAGTAGCACAAAGGAGTTGTAGCTGCATGGAGGAGCTTTAGCCATTGCCCTTTACTCCCATCTAGCAATATTAGTATGAAAGATGATAATATTGCAGCATAATGCATACGAATAAGTATAGAAATGGCGAAAAAGGAGATTAGTCATACCTACACCAAAAATGGGTTAATAATGGATGAAAAGTGCATAAGTAGGTGATGGAAAGTGGAAGAATGACATAAAAAAGGTTATAAACAGGTGCTGAAAATATGTCAATTTATAGACAGGTGTTGAATGTGGTTCACTCCATGATGTTTTAAAAAAATGTCAAGTTGATGCTTTGGGCTAATGTAGTTCTATGTGTAGTATATGTCAAAAAAAAAATGTCCATCTGATGCTCTCAGAAATAAGATTCCTTATGAAATGTGGTACAGACAAATTCCTTTGGTAAGGAATTTCAGGATCTTTATTTCCACTTGTTATGCCTTGATTCTCAAGGGACAAAGAAGCAAGATTGATGCAAGGAGTTGAAAATAAATTTATTGGTGTATTTATATATGACCATAGTATATTTCCTTTACAATGATGTAAATAAGAAGTTTGTTTTATCTAGAGATGTGATTTTTCTTGAATCTTCCAAGACTAACAACATTGTTGCACGACAACTTAATTTTTTGGATATATATTCAATCATGTAAAAACTTCTCATGAAATTGATAATCAGATTCCACATCTTAAAGTGGGGATCGATATCTTGGATCAATCTTTGTAATCTCCTTGTGAAGCATTGTCTTACCCTCATGAAGTTTCAACCACTTCTTCAAATTAACAGGACCTCGTGGGTGATGTGATTGAGATGTTTGGAAGGATAAGTCTTGATGCAACCACATCTCAATCAATGAAGCAGCTTGGACCATCTTAGGAAGCCCCCCTCAAAAATGGCTCACCAAAAAACTTGAAAGTGTTCACCTAGATGAGGTCTGAAAGATGTGAACTAGAAGTTCCACCAAGCAAAATGGAGGTGATGTAGATATGACATGGATGTTTCATATGGTTGTCAATTGAATTTATATGCTAACTTTGAACCAACTTCCTTTAAAGAAGCTACTTCTCATGATGAATCGAAAGCAGCAATGTTGAGGGAGTATGATGCTCTCATAAAGAATGGAACATGAAAGTTGGTGGACCCTCCATTTGGAACCAAACTAATTGGTTGCAAGTAGGTCTACAAGGACAAGTACAAGTTAGATGGCTCACTTGAAAAGCACAAACAAGGTTCATGGAAAAAGGATTTGCGTAGAAAGGTGTCGATTATGAAGACACCTTTGCCCCCACAACAAAATGGGACACCATTTATACTCTCTTTTCCTTGACAACTTAGTATGGATGGAAAGTTCACCAAATAGGTGTGAAGATTGCTTTCTTGAATGGAAACTTGAAAGAAAATATCATGTCTTAGATAGAAGGCTTTGTGGCAAAACAATAACCCCCCATTTTTACATTATTATCTTCATAATAATAATGGGAACCCTCCATGTCACTTGGTTAATGTTATCTTTAGTTGACTTTTCTTTGCTCCAAGTGTTTTCACACTGTTTCAACTTCCATTGCTTATCACCCCATTGCTTTTAGTTCCCTGCTAGCTTTCCAACACTAGAAATTTCACTCAATTTCAATTTACAATTTGAAAATTACGATCGTGTAAAATTTGATCATTTTCATAACCTAAAATTAAATCATGTAAATATGCATTTTATATTTATTTTGTAAATGTTACAAATGTAAATATTAATCATTTTAAATAAATTAAATTAATTTAAATACAATAAATTAATTTAATTAATTTTATTACATTGTAATAATATAATATACTTATAATTAATCATCAATATTATAAATATAATAGCGTATATATTAAAAAGTAATTAAAAGAAAAACATGTTTAAAAAAGAACAAATCTTTGAAACACATAATATATAAATTTCATAACATGTGTAAATAATATAACTAACATATAGTGAAATAATTAAAAAGTGTAAAATGAAAATGAGTATTGTATTGTTCCTGAAGGAGATCGTGGAGGTTGGGCACAAGACCACCAGATCAAAACAAAATAATCTGCGATTCAACGAAATTATACAAGAAGAAATGGGGATATATATGTTTAATTGGGATAGGTTTAATTAAGTTAGTGTTATGTTATTTTAATTTATTCTAGAATAATTTATATTTTAGTTTAATTTTATTGTTTGTTATTTTTAGATTTTATTTTCATTTTAAGTGGATTATCTTAGATTTAAATAAGTCATATTTGATTTAGAATAAAATGATTTGTTTGGATATCACATAGTTAATGGAGAATTTGAAGCCTAAGTTTAAGGAGGAAAAACACACTCACATGATTATAAAAGAAACATGTTTATATATTGGAGGGGTTCCATATATGGGAAGATACGGAAAATAGGGGAAATTCTGCAATAGAGGGGTCAAGTCTTGGAGGAGATTGTATAAGCTTTGTAATTCAAGATTATGATCATCTCATGGACTTGTAATGAATAATTTGTTTGTTTTTGTGTTATGATTGAATACTATTGTTCAATCTAACCATTAATAAAGAAATCATTTAATTTTAATTCAATCTTTGCTTTTATGAGTTTAATTTTTCCTTAGCACTTTTGTTTGAGATTAAATAATTTGTAAATCTTGTTAAGCTAACTTTCAGGATTGAGCAAAAATGGATTTGAGATTGAATGTTGCAGACAAACATACTTTTATTACTTTAAGTTGTTAGCTATCTATTAGCTTGATGCAATAAGTGTCCTGCATTATTCATGTAATATTATCTAAACTATTTTATTATTATGACATAAACTTTGTTTAAATGCAATTGTTCCATTTGAATTTGGAAATGTGTTTAAATTGATGTTGGTTGATTATTTATCAAATATTTATTTACACATATTGATTTGAATGAGTTTTAGGTCCTAAAACTACTTCCTTTCCATATTGTCTTTATCTTATTCTAAATTCAAGATAATCTTCACTTCTCCTTCATCTTTCTCTTTCTCTTGATTTAGACAAGAATCTATATTCTGTCTTGATTAAGATAAATTAGTTTTATTCCACTTTTTTGCATCATAGAATAAGATTTCATTTATACTTCCACTTTTTGCATTGCATAAAGTCCTCCTCCATAGAGACAAACACTTTGCCAGCTTGATCAAGCTTGCTTTTTAATCAACCTCCTTCATGTTTGATCTTAATCCTCTATCTAAATCATTAAAGATCAAGCGAAAGAAATTGTATATATTTTTTGTATATAAAATAAAGCTTTCCTTTTTTATTTTTATTTTTATTTAATTTAAGATTCCAACATTTTATGATATTTGTAATTTTACTGCATATAAATTTAATTAGTATTAGAATAATAATAATAGTTCACATAGATTTAACTTAGTATTGAATTAACCATCTAATGTTTTACATAAATTAACAATTAAAATATATAAGTATTGTAATATAGTTAATTTAATATTATATAATATAATAATATAGTTCTATCATAAAATGTTAATTTAATTTAATATTATGTTAGTTTAAACGATAATTAAAAAAACATAGATGGTAATTAAAATATAAAGTATTGTAATATAGTCTAATTAATATATATGTATAGTAATATAGTCTATCATTAAAATGTTAATTTAATTTAATATTATGTTAATTTAACAATAATAAAAATATGATAGATGTATTAATATAATAACTAGATTAGTTATATTCTTAAATCTATTTAGACGACACATTAAAAATAGATAGATAATTGTGTTATTTTCTCGTACAGAATTAACATACAAATATTTAGTTATATATAAGATAATAAAGTAGTATAGTAATAGTATAGAATTAACATACAAACATTTAGTTATATATAAGATAATAAAGTAATACACTGATAGAGTTATAATGTATAGTGATAGAGTTATAATGTAATATTAGTATAGTATAGTTTAGAATTTATTTATTTATTATTATTATAATATTGTAGAAAATATTAGTTATCATGTTATATTATATTTAGTGACTATATTTTATTAATATATTTATATATAGAGTTTGGTTAGATAATATTATATTATAGGTTATATTAGATAATATTAACATAAGAGATAAATACTAATACATTACGTAGTCTTAGTATTAGGGTAATGTAGTACTATATAGGACTAACAATTAGTATTATATCGACTTAATATCATATAGGTTAGTATAGTGGGATTATGTTAGATTAACACGTAGTTCAAGATAGGTTGACTTTAGGTTAGTGTTAGATAAGCGGGTAACTAGACCCAATAGAACCAGTCAAAACTACCATCCCAAACGGAAAAGGGTTTGACTTGGGGCTTTGATCCGATGGTCTCCATTGATGTTGATGAGGTCATTTTTTCCCATCATTTTTTTTGGCGCTAGAAGGAGGAACACAGCTAGATGGTCTGTGTGGAGTCTTGTTTTAAATTTTTTAACTAACTATGACTCCTGTATGCATTCCTACTTTGGTTCACGTTTTTAGCTCATGCAAGCCTACTAGAGGTATACCTAAGTGACAACTTAGATCCTTATATGAATTGCAATATGATGGTGAGAGTGAAATTTTTGTTTTGTATCATGTTGATCAATTTATAGATAAATGTATTTGTTTTAACATCACTAATGACAATGAAATTTGCAGATTATTTACTCTCACACTTCAAGGAAGGATTCAGGAGTGGTACAAGATGTTACCAGCTAAGTCCATTCACTCTTGGAAGCACTTCATTAGGTATTATTTTGCGCTCATCACAATTATAGTTATCAGAAATTATGCTTAGAATTTGATAATTTGACCATCCATGAAGATAAAACTGTTAGCAAATTTTCTTATAGATTTATGTTATTATGCTACAAATTTCGTCATGATGATGTACCCCCTAAGCAGGTTTTGATTGGAAAAGTTACCTCAATTGTTCAACGATATAATAAAACAATTCATAATGAACATAAAGATGAATCTCCATTAGTAAATGTTGGTCGTACAAGTACTCATATTGAACCTACAAATGAAAAAAATTATCTTCCTCAACCATCAACATCAGGAGAAAATATTACATCTAAAAGTATTTCTGTTGTATCTCCTCATGTTCATGATAATGAGTCAAGTCCAATATAGTTAAAATATATAGAACATCAAGATTTCATGGATAATCATGATGATAATTCTTCTTCAGAACATCAATTTTTGCAACATAATCATTATATGTGTCAACCTGTTGGAATATTTACTAGTTCAAATCTTAAGAATGAACTCTATCATGAACTCAAAGGGATATTTAAATGATCAATTACTTATTGATATCAACTTAGAAACTACTACTCATCCCTTTCATGACTATAAAGATTCTTAAAAACTTTGGGAAAATGATGTGATCCTTAATAACTATCTAGATACTTATATATCATTTGGCTCAGTCATAGCAAATTGTTGCACCGATTCATTTTTTGAACACAAACTTGCTTCCTTCCATTCTGATTTGGATCATCAGTTTCTATTACAAGTTTTCGATATTACTCATGACGATCTTAAATTCAAAACTTGTCGTGTTGAAGATTTGTTGATACAATCATCTAATGGCCCTCTTACTTTTGTAGATAATAATTGGTTTTTCAGTTACCGTGATTATTGCAAATTAATACATTAACTTATAATGTACATATAGTAGATATCTTTAAGGATCTTTCTTCCTTTTCTCTTCACTATTGCAATCAATGTCTCACAACAGAAAGACATGATTTTGTAAATTTCTAGAAACAACTAATGTAAATACTTTCCATCTTTTATAATTTTCAAAAGCAAGTATGTGTCGATTCTTAAAGGTGACATACTTTACTTTTTAGGTTGTACATATTTCGATAGAATTTATCTAGAATTTGAAGATTCTTTGATCCAAATAGAAAATGGCATCAACCCATGGTATTCATCCACCCATGTTATTCATCCACCCATGGAATTTACCCATGGTATTGTAAGTGACATCCACCTATGGTATTTGCCCATGGTATTGTGACATCCACCCATGGTATTCATTCACCCATGGAATTGACCCGTGGTATTGTGACATCCACCTATGGTATTTATTCACCCGTGGAATTGACCTGTGGTATTGTAACTGAAAAATACTATAAGTAACAAGTCATATTTTGTAAAAGCATAGTTTGTAAAAGCATAGTTTTGTGGTTTTATTTACTGTTTGTTCTCTCATTCTTATTTTGAAATTTCAATTTTTCAGATCTTGGGGGCCTCTCCCCAAAATTCATTTCAATATTTTAGATCTTGGGGGCCTCCCCCCAAGGTCCGGATCAGTGGTATCAGAGTAGGTTATGATTCCATGGGAATGAGGGTTTGATGCATATTTCGTTTTAATTTTTTTCAGCAATATTAAAAAAAATTCAGGCATGTGCTATGTCCTCCACGAAGCATTTTCTTGGGCCAAGAGGGAATAATTTTTCTTTTTTCATTTTTTTGTAGGAATTTTTTTGGGCAGCGAGTTTGCAGATTAGATATGAAATTTTTGGTGCAAAATTTATAGAAACCAATACTAGATCTGGATTTTTTTGTAGAAAAATACCCAAATTCCAAAAAAAAAATTGGCCGAATCAGAGTTTGGATGAGGGAGATATCGCCGATTTAAAATAAGCTATGTTGCAGGAATGTTTCTTACATCAATTTGTGGACAATGTCTCTCCTGTCTGTTTTTGCAATTTTGGTGCATAATTCCAGAAAAGTGATTATAGATCTGAGCTTCTCTCGAAAAACCGTTCAATTTAAAAACAAAATGGGTCGAATCGGAGTTCGGATGTGGGAGATATTGTTGATTTAAAATCAGCTATTTTTTCAAAACTTTTGTGACGACAAAAAAGTTGCAACGCAAATCTAAGATTCTAGAGCGTCCAAATAAGGATTTTCAACACTTGGGAAGATGAAAAATGGTCCTTCTGTTTCCAAAAATAGGTTATAATAAATATTCTGAGTTATATTGACTGAGTTATGTCCATTTTAATTCTGGAACAACATTCAGAGCGGGTTCCCTTTGGATATGTGCCCTCCCACCCCGCTTTAGTAGGCACCTGCTTCACATTCATCAGTCACAAGCATTACAGGGTATCTCTATCCTCGGATCTTCGTTCATCATGGTTATGGGTCATCCACAAACCCACACTTCATCGAAGTCCATTTGCTAGGCCGCACATTGTCAGTATCACAATTGGTCACAAGCATTACAGGGTATCTCTATCGTCGGATCTTCGTTCATCATGGTTACGGGCCGTCCACAAACCCACACTTCATCAAAATCCATTTGCTAGGCCGTACACTGTCAGTATCACAGTTGGTCACAAGCATTATAGGGTATCTCTATCCTTGGATCTTCGTTCATCATGGTTATGGGTTAACCACATAAAACCATTCTCTTCAGTGGCTCTTCATATTCAAAAAAGGCTTCGCTGGAGGGAACTTCACGCAATGGAGACCATTGCTTCTTAAGGAGGGAGGAAGTGATCCGAATAGAAAATGGCATCAACCCATGGTATTCATCCACCCATGGAATTTACCCATGGTATTGTAAGTGACATCCACCCATGGTATTTGCCCATGGTATTGTGACATCCACCCATGGTATTCAT
>APFE031724367.1:127305-150902 GCA_000404065.3 Pinus taeda
ACCCATGGTATTGTAAGTGACATCCACCCATGGTATTTGCCCATGGTATTGTGACATCCACCCATGGTATTCATTCACCCATGGAATTGACCCATGGTATTGTGACATCCACCCATGGTATTTATTCACCTATGGAATTGGCCCGTGGTATTGTAACTGAAAAATACTATAAGTAACAAGTCACATTTTGTAAAAGGACAGTTTGTCCACCACAATGTAGCTTTTACAATTATTATCCTATTTAATAATTTTTTTTTTTTTTTTTGTGGTTTTATTTACTATTTGTTCTCTCATTTTCTTTCTGGCATTGCAATTTTTAAAATATTGGGGGTCTACCCCCAAGATCCATTTCAATTTTTTAGATATTTGGGGCCTCCCCCCAAGGTCTGGATCATTCTTTTAACATACTGTTTTCTAATTATAGATTTTCTTCGTCTTTATTCGTAGGAATTAATATACATGTTTAATTTAACATTTTTGTACATAGATTGATATTTTCTTTATAACTTTCACTAATGTACGAAGTGTATATTTGTGCAGATAATAAGGAGCTTTCTTGGTTGCATTGGAAATATGAATACACGCAGTCATTTTTCCTCATACAAAATTAGAATAGGAATAGATAAATCCTAGTTTAGTCATTTTTTCTTTTACTTTGTAGAGAATAGTTGTTGACTAAACAAGTGACAAGATTTTTGGAGAATCCATATTAACTTTTTTGAGAAGTGTTGGACACCTATTCCACTAAGGTTTATGGTGTGGAAGTTGAACTGTCATTGGAATTCAAGAGACCACTTAGAATTTGAAACCAAGGGTCACTAGTCTTGTATAAAATTGTATATCATTGTGAATAATATGCATTCACGTTTATCTCATCTGCTACCTTAAATTATTTTGGTGTGTGTTTAACAAAAATATTAAAAGGTTGTACTTTTAAAATTGTTCTCTTTTCACAAAGAATTCAGTGCAATCATTTAATAATAGTTCTAGTGATACTTTATTGGAATGCTTGTCATCAATCACCGATGGCTCTCCTTTATAATCTTGATGCTTGTATTGGTTTAGGATCAATAAATATTGTCATCATGAACATATGTGAGAATGTAACTTCTCAATTTCTAATCCTTTTTACGAGAAAAGAAGTTATTCCCTTTAAGACGCAAACTTTGGGGATTTTAAAATCTCTAAGGTAAATCATAACAACATCCTCAAAGGTCAAAAATACACGTGTTCATTCTCATTCTCTAAATTTCATTTTTAGTTTTATTTAGTATTTTTTAATCTAATATTTGGTTTTGCAGGTCTTTGTTCAAGGTCTTGTCGTATCAACAACATCAGAAATCTCATTATCTACTTTGCATAAAGTCATTATAATGATGATTTACAATCAGGGAGTCTTCTTTCTTTTTCTTGTTCATTTTGTTAAATTAAAGTCTTATCTTTAATATATAAACATTAATGTTTTCACAATTAGTTTATAAGAAAGAATATATGCTAAGAAGAGATCCTTTGATCATCAATTTAGGATTTCATCTTGAATAAAGGCCTAAACAATAACCTAACATGTGAGACAAAATTGTACTATACTTAACATGAGAATAAGAACACAACTTCCTTACTCTTATTCTTAAGATTTATCTTTTCATTAGTTTGGTCTTAAGAAATGGATTTCATGGTAATTTCGCTATGGTTTATTAGCTTTACTTTTAACTTAATTTTTGTAAGTAGATTTATTTTTGAATGATTTCTTTACTTTTATTTTATAATAAAGCATTTATAATATATTCTCATTGAGCAATAATCAAGCAAATAATTTCTTGCTTGAAATCTATATATACTTGTAAGTGCTAGTTGATTATCATTCAAATTTACAAGGAATTTACAATATCAATAAATTAAGCAAGAATGTTTTCCTTAATTAAAAACTCATAATTGTAATTATAATTTCATTTTAATTAGGATTTATTTTCATTAAGAAACCAAAATATTATATTGGACAAAAATGTCATAATCTTAACTTAAATATCATTACACACACTTTATTATGTTAAGCCTTCCTATTTTGTCTTTCTGAGAATTTTCTTACAACTCATTTCTTTATTTTGGTTTCTTGTTTTCATTTAGGTTTAGTCAAGTATGATTTTAGATCTTTGATTTAGTTTGATTGGAATTTGTTTTCATTTTGTTTTCTAAATGGAGGAATATTTTTAATATTTTTTGTTTCAACTTGGCCTGATCATTAGGCAATCAGTTTATGCTTTATTATCTATAAACGAAATCTTATCTTTAAGGAATATTTTTGCAAAAGATGATGTTATTATGTTGATTTTCAACTTTCCTAACTAGTCAAGTCCCTGATTTTATAATACTTATGATGGTTATGACACATTGTGCTTAAACATTTCCATCATTATGTAATGAACTATCTCTTAACCCCAATTATAAGAAAGCAAAACATATTTATCAACAATTACTTTAGGATAATTAGCTATTGGGAAGCAATGATAGCAAAGTAAATATTCGTTTCCTAATTTTTTTTACGCCATCCCTTGCTCTTAAGGAGATGATCTGCCTCCCCATCTATTAAATAATCTATTGGAGATTAACAATAACCATAGTTAAACCTAAAATACAAAATAGTTAACTAGAGGACATAGGTGTCATCACGAGCCAACCTACCATGATCGTAGGTCCTAACATAGTGACATTACCAGCATTGGTCACCAAGTAAGGGTAATAGTTTTCGGCCACAAGGTTGAAGTACTAGAAGTCTCATCACGAGATGACTTGTTCACTTTGTTAGTTCCCATGAATGACACTGTCACCAGCTGGTTACCAAGCCGAAACAATAATCTCCAGTTGACATCCAAATAAATTCTTGAAAATGATATTTTGACTATGTATTTATTTATAATAGATGGGACACTAGCATCTAAAAGGCTTAAAAAACATCCTTGTAGAGGATACAGACGCCTGTTGGCAGTAATGACCATGCGTATGGTATATAAGTTAGCTCAATAATATGACTTACTTGGTTACCTTGTTTTCTTAAATTATTGATGGCTGACAAAGTTTATCGTTGTATATACAAAATTTGCTAGAACACATGATTAATGGTGTAATATTTAATATGTTCATAAACAATGATGGATATGATTTATGTCTGTTAACTCTACAGGTTAGGGGCAAAGTTGTTAGGATATTTGAGATTTGGCATTTTGTATCATATAATCATTATTCCTTCATTTTAACAAGTTTTGTACCTTTAACCAGACATCACTGTTTTGCCCACTGTGTTACCAATTGTTGTGGCAAAACAACAACCCCTTTTTTTATATTATTATATTCATAATAATAATAATGGTGACCCTCCATGTCATTTGGTTAATGTTATATTTAGCTTGCTTTTCTTTGGCCCAAGTGTTTTTGACCTGTTTCAACTTTCATTTCTTATTACCTCATTGCTTTCAATTCCCTACTAACTTTCCAACACTAGAAATTTCACTCAATTTCGATTTACGGATTGAAAATTACGATCGGGTAAAATTTAGTCATTTTCACCACCTAAACTTAAATCAAGTAAATATGTATTTTATATTTATTTATAAATTTAACAAATGTAAATATAATCATTAATTATGAATATAAACAATGTAATTTACTCAATTTTATTTCATTGTAATTATATAAATACCAAATATAATAAAAAATAAATATTGTATATATTAAAAACTAATTATAAGAAACAGTTTAATATAATATGTATAATATAAAAACTAATTATAAAAAAACATGTTTAAAAAAGAATCAACTTTGAAACCTATAACATATAATTTTATAACATTATAAAATAATATAACATATAGTGAACAATTAAAAGTGCAAAAATGAGTATGTATATAATCACATAATATCATGCATATGAATAAAATAAATAATAATTTATTTTTTTTTTCGAATTTTAATGACTATACATACTTGAAATTAAAATACAAACGACATTTCATTTCTGCCATGCTAATAAAAGTTTTTTATCCGCATTTCACATACTTGGACTCTCATAAAACTGCTAACTACATTTTTGTGCAGAAGAATTTGCGAGACCGTTAAAAACGAGGGTGGTGGGATATGGCGACAAGAAGAAATTAAAGAATCTAGAACATGGTTTTGTGTGCACGAACCCAAATCCGATGGGATGGGGCGGATTTGTGCATCAACAAACAATTTGGGAAATTTTCCTATGATATTAAAAATGGATTTGCCTCATCTTGTGAAGCGTATTCAGATTTGTTAAAGTAATTAATATCTATTAAAATTGGAAATTAGGGCTAAATTCCATTTTTTAAAACTCATTTGATGAAGATAATGATTGCATTGAATTCTTCTTTTTTAGAGGACCAAAATTGACTTAAAGATCATCAAATTTGGACAAGGGAAAATATGTTTTTGAGGTCAAGCTCACACATGTGCAAATTGTCAAGGTCGACCACATCATCATGTAGGCTCATGAAGCCCAATGGACATGTCACTTCTCCCTCAATGACTTGTATAAATATAAGTGATCTCCAAACTCATTTGGCACCTCACTCACTCACACATTCTTCTATCCTCTCATTGGTTCGTACAACTATTTGGCATATCTTTTCTCTCACATGTGTAGTAAGGAGGACACATTTGTGGGCAGATTTTAGGGCCGAAAATTTCAACACTGTTGCAAGGTTTGACTAGCGTTGACCAAACACTTTGACTCATCCTTTGACTGTGATTTTTGTGGGAAAATTTCGTTTTTGGCAGGCCATACTGTTTGACACAGAAACTGAGATTCTCTGGGATGTTTGACCTGCATTGACCACAAACCAGTTTGACTGCAGAGTTGACTTTGCTATGACTGGTTTTCACTGCTCTAAAGATGACTGTTTTGAAAGCTATTTGACTAGCTAAGGACGCTGAGTTAAATGCGCTTTGACCAAGCTGTTAAAGGGTTGTTTTGACCCTTTATCGTTGACTGGTTAGGGCACACACTATTGCTGTTTTGACTGTTATTGACTAGGGATAGGATTGCAAAATTTGACAGGGCTGTTTTTGATCATCTATTGGCAAGTAAATTTTGACTTTATTGTATATTCTCTCTTTGTTGAACATTTGATATAATAATAAGAAAAATTGATCAAAGGGTTTTCTCCATCTTGGGGTTTTTCCGGGGCATCTGCCAAATTTGGTATCCTCTTGTCTTAGCTTGTCTTTTGCGTTTTATTATTTATGTTGATTCTACAATTACTATCAATGTGATTTATGTCTAATGTGATTGCTATTGGAAAACTAAATTGGAAATTGTCATTGCGTTGCTAAAAGACGTTGAAGTAATTGTGTTAAGCATAGAACATACCATTGTCAACTAAAATTAACATGGTATCAAATCCAGGTGAAGACAAAGCCCAAGCAAGAGATAGAAAAGTAATCACTAAGAGAGATCTATTGGACAAACTATTGGACAAGCCTCAATGACCTCTACATACTACTTCAAAACTGAGGATAGGCTCAAAGAAAAATCTGACTATCATCTATGGAAGATGACTTTGGAAGAGCATGATGTAATGGAGTATGTGTAGGGAAAAGTGGTGGAACTTCCTTCAAATGCACCTGCTGCTGCGATGACAAAGTATAAGAAAGGTGAGGTGAAAGATAAGAAAATTATCATTAACTCCATTCAGAAGCATTTGGCTGACTATATTTCTGATTTGGGAACATCTAAGGAGATGTATGATAAGCTGGTTGGGATGTTCAAAGTGAACAATGCAAATCAAATCCTCTTTCTCAAGAAAAATTTGAAGGACATCAAGATGGATAAAGGGGAGTCTATCCAATCCTACTTCATGAGAATAACACAAATCAAGAATGAACTTCTATCTATTGGATAAGTTATTGCTGATAGGGAGATCACTCTCATTGCACTTGGAGGTCTTCCAAGATCATGGGATGTGTTTAACACCACCATTCTCAACAATGACAAGACACCTGGTTTCGATGAATTATTGGCTCGATGCACTCAAGAGGAGACAAGGATGATGGAGATAGATAAACCCTCAAATGGAAAGGAACCTACTACTTTCTCCGCTCATGAAAAGAGGAAAAATGATGCTGGTCTAGGGTCAAGGATTCAACAAGGGTTTCAAAGAAGGAAGAAAAGAAAGGTGCTACAATTGCAACATGTTCAACCACTATGCTAGAGAGTGTCCTCACAATAAGAATACTCTAAGGGATGTTGACAACAACAACAACAATTTCAAGGGAAATGGATATCAAAGGAACAAGGAAGATGGTCATGGGTATGTCCAAGTTCAATATGAACCATGAAGGTGTTTGCCAAGGTTGTGAAGCTAGGAAACTTATAAGGGGACCATTCCCTTCTAGTGAAAGCAAGACTACTGATATTCTTTAATTGGTCCATTATGATCTATCTAGTATGTTTCCCATAACATCATTGGGAGGATATCTATATCATAAAACCTTTGTTGTTGACTTTTCACACAAAACATGGATCTATTTCTTGAAGAAGAAGAAAGTTTCGTTCTTTCAAAGCATTGGTGGAAAATTTAACACAGAATAAGATCAAGATATTTAGGACTCACAATGGAACTGAATATGAATCAAATGATTTCAATGACTTTTGTAGAGACACTGACATTCAGAGGGAGACAACTATCCCATACACTCCTACGCAAAATGGCGTTGCTGAAAGGAAGAATCAAATACTCAGGGAGGTCAATATTGGGCCAATAATTTATCATTATTATTATCACTTCTTAACATCCATTTCTATTGTTCTATATATCATAATTCATCATATAATTCCATTTCATAATTATTTACGCTCTCGTGGATAAGTAATACTTTTTCTCCTTTATTTTTAATAAATTGATGATTATTATGCATGATTTTGCGAATGATGGTTTATTAGTGAATTTTTTATAACTTCACTCATGATTTTAGCCTCCAAGATCTCTTCAAGATTACAAATTTGATCTTTAGCTCATAATCAAATATTCCAATTCAAAAATTCGTTAGGATAAAAGTGACAATTTTGCGTTGGACGTTTCAGGAAAATGAAGAGGAATCTTGAAAATCCGAGACATGGGTTTTGTGCAAAATGGACTAAGCGAGTTCCCAAAATTTGGTATTTATTGAGAGAAAAGCCAGGTTCTTCAAAGGAAATTTTCGTAGATTTTCTGTTATCGCTGTTTTCCAAATTGCTCCAATTGCAATATGAGATTCGACTTGTTCCAGTGTAATCATGATGGAAAGATCTCTCAGATTTCATATTGCTTATTGAGATTTTGTAATTAATCTAAATGGTATGGGATTTCATTTTGTTATTAATTTGTTGTAAATTTCCCTTTGTTGTTTGTGTATTTAAAAGACACAAATAAGAGAGAAAAGGGAGATAACACAGATGAAGTGGATCAAATATTGAAGGTTTTTCTTTGGTGTGTAACAACAGAACTTCAGTTTGTAATTCCTGTTATGAATTAATAAGAATTTCATCATATTGTAATTCCGTGTAGCCTGTAATTCTCAGCCACAACCCCAATCGGAGAGTTGGGCCCACTCTTTTGATCAGATGCTGTTGGATATGGTTTATGTGAATATGTCTGCTTTTTATTTATATCGTTAATGTTTTATGATTGCTATTTCATTTTTTGTTGCTTTATTATCTTGTTGTCGTTTCAGATTGCTGTTACTTCGAATTGCCGTTACTTCAAATTGCTATTACTCCGAATTGTTTTTACTTCTAATTGCTGTTACTCAGTTGATGTTATTTAAGATCGTTGTTATTTGGTTTTTTAATTTCTACTAGATTAATTTAGAACTCTTTGGGCCTTGTAATTTGTAATTTCTCAATACTAGGTAGCGAACCTGTGGCCTGCATAGACCTTGCACGATAACCTTGAAATAACCAGACGGACCTCGGATTGACAATAAATGTAAGAGGGACTGAATTTATAAATCCATATCAAGACCCCAACATTTTGGTGCCATTGTCGGGGAGGCTATCAAAGGCGCAAAATTACAACCAATATTTACCATAGGAACACTCTCTCGTGTTGGTTAGGCGAAGTTTGTACTAAATCTCTTCGAGGACCCGAGCATTAAATTGTTTTTATTACTTTATTTTTCTGCCTTTTTGTTGATCATAGGAAAACTCTCTCGTCCTGGTTAGGCGAAGTTTGGACTAAACCTTTTCGAGGGCTCGAGTATTAAATGACTCTAATTGTTTTAATTTATTTCATTTTGATTGATTATATGAACCACTCTCTCATCTTGGTTAGGCAAGGTCTGTACCAACCCTTTTCCAGGACCTGAGCTCTAGATTTGTTTTGTTTGTTTTAATCTAATTCTCCGTTTCTTAGATTGTAAGAACAAGGGAACAAAACCAAGGGGCAGAGGAAAACCCCCAAAACCCATAGGTTGAGGTCAATAAGAACTTCACGATATGACAACTACGGGAAATCAAGACTATATTAAAGACTGGTTTCACTCAGTCTTTTTCTTGCAACATCACTCCCTACTTCAACAATTCTTGGTACCATCCTTAACGGGGAAGTCAGCCTCTCATACCCTAGTATTTATTAACATGCATTTTTAAGATTTGGGTATGTGTATACTTGAGGCCTTATTTCGAGAATGGCTCCATTGGAATTACTCTTATACATAAGTATATTTTATTTCTCAAGATAGAGTAGGTTATTATAGAAAATATGATAAATAATAAATTTATGTATATGTAAAAACAATTGTTTTTGTTGCAACACACAGTGAAAATTAACATCTGCGATAAATATTTGAATTTATTTATGTATGTAGATGTATTATATCGAAAATAACATTTCTACAAACACTCATATTTATTTTGATTACCATTTTGGAAAAATTGTTTGATTATCATATCTTATGGCTTGTGGGCTTGATAAAATTACTGAATACATAGTTAGGACAACCATGTTTTGAGGGAACAAATGTGCATATTTTCAAAACATGCTTCTATCATAAGTATCCATTTATGTCTACTTTATAATCCAATTTTAATCACTCAATTTGGATTTGAAACAAAAACATTATGACCAAAACATTGATAGGATGTCTAGTAGGAAACTCAGGAACAAAGTTAGGACAATCAGTTTTTGGAGGCCTAAATGACTAGATTTTCGAAACCTGTTTATACGGTATATTCCTCTATTAATCTAGTTTACAATTTGAATAACTTGATTTCGATATTATATGAGAAAGTTATGACCAAAATACTAGCTGTCTATCGTAAATCAACACCTTTAAAACTCTGTTTTTCCGGCCGTTCCTTAGCACATTTGACCCATAAATTATTCATGCTTTCAATTTTTTGTTTTTGTTTTGGTAGTGGATATATTTACATGAATATACTTTAATATCCAATTTGAATCAGCTTAATCTGTCATCAAGTGAAAAAGTTATGCTTGAAATATCAATTATTGGTATAAGTTGGGAAATCGAATATGACTCTGTTATACAGGCTGTTCTAAGTAAATTTGACATATCATATCATGAAATTTTTAAAACCTGTTTCTATTGGTGATATATTTTTTAATTATCTTTCATTTGGATTTGGAATAATTCAAATTGGATGAAAAACAAAGGAGTTATGATTAAAACACTGCTGGTTAGTATGTCGACCATTGCTCTCTCGCAGGTGACAAAGAAATTTTGCTTTAGCATTTTGTGGATTTGTTTTATAGAGTAACTACTTGTTTTTTTTGCCTATGTCTTGGATCAGGAGAGCCCAATCACCTCTCTTCTTCCATGATTTCATGTTTTATTGCAGGTAGATGCTCGATTTTTGTAGGTCTGAGGAGAATAAAAAGGTCAATTCATGAACGAGTGATTATTGAATACAATGATAATGAAATAAGAGCATTTCATCCAAGCATCTATTAAGAAATTTAATATTATATGATTTTGATTCTTTCTAGGTGCCATGATTTAAAAAAAATCGGATCATAAGAGCTTCTTGCAAAATTGTTCCCGCTATTGTTCACCAACACAGAGAAAACAACATGAAGAATTTTCATCACTTGATGAATTTATAACAAGAGAAATGAGGAATTGATTTCCATTTGAAGATCCAAGTCATTTCCGCCAACACATTTTTCCATTCATTTACCATTGACATATTGTTTTTCTTGGAAACAAATTGATGTTCCATTAGGAAACAACATTTTTGCAACCAAAATCACAGTCGTTGTAACTTAAGTCATTTTTTTTTTTTAATAAAGTGTTGTTTCTTTTCTGATTTTTCTTATGTTTTTATGTTTCATGTGTTGTTTACTTCAAATTCACATATTTTGTTCTCAAAATAAGAGAAAGAAGTTCTCAAGTTTCATGATGTTGCTTCACATCTATACTTTTGTTCCCCAATCCGATCAAGTATATGGTTTCCTCATATCTAATATCAAAAACCCTTATGGTAAGTCTTGTTGGGAATGATTCACTCTTAATTCCTCATTATTTTGTAAAGTGACCATGACTGTTGGATGACTAATCCTCCTCCATGTCACCTTGCTAGGATCGCCCATTGAGTTAGTTTTTGGGAAGGATTACCACAATCATACTTGATACTTCATGTCTACAAGCTTAAAATGGTATGGGTATTTTCAAGGTTGTAACATGCAATAATGGTACCATTGGATAAATAAATATCGAATCATAATTTTTGCTACCTTAGTTATAGTTGTTGTTCCCTAATTCACAACTACTATTTCCTTTTTCCCTTTCTTTGCTGCTACTCCAGTCGCAATGCCATTTTTTCCCCTTTCCCTGCTATTACTCCAGTTGCAGCACCCTTTTTTCCCCTTTCCTTGTTGCTACTCCATTCACAACACCCTTTTTTTTGCCTTTCCTTGCTGCTACTCCAGTCGCAACGTCCTTTTTCCCTTTCCATGTTGTTCCCATAGTCACATTTGTTGTTGCATCTATCACCACTGTTATTACCTAAGTTACAATTGTTGTTACCTCAGTCACAACTATTGTTATTGACCAATTTTCCCATTTGATTCAACACATGTAGGTATTTGCGATTTCTTTTCTCCTCTTTAGTGAATGGGAAATACTTTTAATGTTCTAGGTCCTTTGACATAATGATTGGGTAGTCAATTTATCTTTTTTTATCTATAAACATAATCTTTATTTTTAAGGAATAATTGTGCAAAGATGATTTTATCATGCGAACTTTCAACTTTCCTAATTTTTCAAGTCCCTAATCTTGTAAAATTTATGATGATGACCACAAAATTGTACTTAAATCTTTCCTTCACTATATAATGAACTATTCCTCAACCCCAATATTAACAAATCAAAATATATTTATCAACAATCATTTGAAGGTTATTAGTTTTTGAAGCAAAATTACCCAAGTTGAAAATAGTTACTACAAACGTTTTTACATCATCCCTAGCTCTTAAGGAGCTAACCTGCCACCCCATCTATTAAGTAATATTTTGTTTAACAATAACCATAGTTGAATTTTAAATATAAATAGTCAATTGGAGGATAGGGGGTCTCATCACGAGCTGACCTACCATGATCATAAGTCCTAATAAAGGGATATTACCACTACTGGTCACCAAGCCAGGGTAATGACCTTTGGTCATAAAACTGAAGGACTAGAGGTCTCATCACAAGCTGACTTGTTCACTTTTATTGGCTCCTGTGAATGAAATTGTTATTAACTGGTTACCAAGCCAGAACAATGATCTTTAGTAGACATCTAAGTAAATTGAAATGATTTTGTAACTATGTATATATTTATAATAGATGAGACACTGACATCTCAATGGGTTAAAAATGCATCCCTGTTGAGGCTATGGATGTCCGCTGGCAGCAGTGGCCATGCCTATAGTATAGAAGTTAATTCAATACTACGATCTACTTGGTTACCTTGTTTTCTCAAAACTAATTTCCGATAAAGCCTATTGTTGCAATATATAACGTTTGCTAGAACTCATGTTTCATGGGGTAATATTTAATTGTTTCTTAGATGATGATGATTATGGTTTATATCTATTAGTGTGATATATATTCACTTTACATGTCAAGGATGAAACTTTTGGGATATTTGATATGTGACATTTTGTATCATTTATCTATCATTCCTTTATTCAACAAGTTTCATATCTTTAACCAAAGATAGTTGCTTTTCCCAATTAGTCTCCATTTATTCATAACTTAACAACACTACTATTATTTTGGGGTAGGATAAAGAGGCCTAATTCTGATTTTGAATCCCAGGGAATTTGTCAGACCTTGAGAAGCAAAGACTGAGATAACTAATTCTCACAATTTTTGTGCTCATAACAACCAAATATTATGGGTCTAGGGAATACATCTTTTTCTCATCATTTTTTTATATTCCCTTTTTATCCATTATTATCTCATGACATACACAACATGATTATGTCACTTTTATGTATAACGAGGTAATTGAAGCAATGAATTATTGATTGAGGCTTCTCATGAGAGGTGTTATAGAAATATTGATGATATGGAAACTAATCAATTTGGGGGAAGAAAACCCTGCTATAGTTTCTGATTACTCTCTTTCAGCTTGCATGGCTTCCACCTTCCGCATCACTTTCAACATCAGCTCAACCTACATAAGCTTCAACAAATATCAATCCATACATGCAATTTCACATTTTTATGGAGGTAGAACTTGAGGTAAAATAGCATAGGTTATGATTTATTAAAAGTTTAGGAGAATGTCATGAAAAACCACTGAGCATTATTCACTCATATTTTTCAACCATTATTTCCCCTTCTTTACCACTTCCCATTTTTTTCAGAGACAAAAAATTTCAGTTTGGGGGAGTTACTTTCATTAATTTATTTATCATGACCATGCAATTAATATTATTTATCATCCATCGATATTTTTATTCATTTTCAAAACCTACCTTATTCCATGCTGTTATACACCGAGAAAGAATTTCAATAGTGATTGTAGCAACCACCTCAATTTGTTTTCTAGTGTATTGCATGAGGACATGCAACATATTCAATTTGGGGGATGAGTTTCTATGCATGATGGACGTTTTATCATTTCTTCCTCATTTAAGGCATACAATTTCACTTTTATATAATGCATAAATTGATTTGTGTATATATTTAAAACTATCAATTGGATTCTCGTGATTTTCAGACAACAAGAAGGTATCATTAAAATGAACAAACACATAAAATTTCAAGCTAAACTAGTTTCTAAGACTCTGGAAATCATGCACTACAACCATTTTGCTTATATCTCGGGATTTGTGGATCATATAACTCTGATTTTTGCAGTGGAGAGGTATTAATATAGTAGAAATCTTTTGCAAAACTTCAACAAGATTTGATTTGTAGTTTTTGAGGAAATGGTTAATAAAGTTTGTTGTTAACCATATCATATTTTGCTACAAATTCACATACATATGGTTGAAAGTCAAATTCTTACAACTTCACCAACATTTCTAGAATTGAATAACTATTGTTTTAAAGAAGCATTTGGGGAAGAAGCCTGTTGTTCCATCAATATCATGAGCTGGGGTGAGCATTTTTGTATTACAACTTGGTTAATACAAACACATTGGGTTGCATGAGAACATGCAACATGTTAAATTTGGGGGAGATGTTGGGCCCCAAATTTATCATTATTATTATCACATTTTAATATCCATTTCTATTGTTCTATATATCATAATTCATCATATAATTCCATTTCATAATTATTTATGCTCTTGTGGATAAGTAATACTTGTTCTCCTTTATTTTTAATAAATTGATGATTATTATGCCTGATTTTTCCAATGATGGTTTATTAGTGAATTTTATATAACATCACTCACGATTTTAGCCCCCAATATCTCTTCCCGATTGCAAATTTGATTTTCAACTCATAATCAAATATTCCAACTTAGAAATTCGTTGGGATGAAAAGCGATATATTTATGTTAGACGTTTCGGGAAAACGAAGAAGAGTATTGAAAATCCGAGACATGGGTTTTGTGCAGAACATACCAAATCAGTTTTCTGATGACTAGGTTTCCAAAAATTCGGTTTTTAATGAGAGAAAATCAAGGTTCTTCGAAGGACATTTTCGTATATTTTCTATTGTGACCGTTTTCCAAATTGCTCCAATTGCAATACCAGATTCGACTTGTTCGAGCTGAATCATGATGGAAAGATCTCTCAGATCTCATCTTGCTTATTGATATTTTGTAAATAATCTAAATGGTATGGGAAATCATGTTGTGATAAGTTTGTTGTAAATTTCCCTTTGTTGTTTGTGTATTTAAAAGACACAAATCAGAGAGAAAAGAGAGATTATACAAATGAAGGAGATTAGATATTGAAGGTTTTCCTTTGGCGTGTAAAAAACAAACTTTAGGTTGTAATTCCATTTATGAATTGATGAGAATTTCATCATATTGTAATTCCATGTAGTCTATAATTCTCAGCCATGGCCCTGATCAGAGAGTTGGGATCACTCTTTCGATCAGGTACTGTTGGATATGGTTCATGTGAATAGGCATGATTTTTATTTATATCGTTAATGATTTATGATTGTTGTTTAATTTCTTATTGCTTTATTATCTTACTGTCATTTCATATTGCTGTTAATTCAAATTGCCGTTACTCCGAATTATTGTTACGTCTGATTCCTGTTACTCATTTGATGTTATTTAAGATTGTTGTTATTCGGTTTGTTAATTTATGATGGATTGATTTATAACTCTTTAAGCCTTGTAATTTGTAATTGCTCAATACTTGGTAGGGAACCTGTGGCCTGCATAGACTTACACGATAACCTTGAAATAACCATACGGACCCCAAATTGACAATAAATGTAAGAGGGGCTGAATTTATAAACCCATATTAAGACCCCAACAACCACCCGTGCCATTCTCCATGATCAAGGGCTACCGAATTTTGTACGGGGAGAAGCTGCCAACACCACTGTATATGTTGAAAATAAGAGCTCGGCTAAAGCATTAGATTTCAAGACACCCAAGGAAGTTTTCACTAGTAAGAAACTTGATGTTTATCATTTTTGAATATTTGGTTGTCCTTTGTATTTTCATGTGCTTAAAGAGAAAAGGAAGCTTTTGGGAAGAAGGGTATATTCATTGGCTATAGTGAAAATTCAAAAGTATATAGAATCTAAGTACTTAGTTAAAGAGATGTGGAAGTAAGTCATGATGTCACCTGCGATGAAGATACTTCTCTTGGGAAATCCAAAGATCTCCCCATTCCAGGTAAGGACAATGATGATGCTGCGGAAAAAAAAGATGAACCTTCGACAGATGAGCCTATTCCCGATGTTAATGGTCTGATGGACCCTACTGATCCACCCGCTTTTGATCCATCCACCTTAAGGAAATGACCCCTATGGCTCAAAGATACTCTTGAAGATGCTGAAAGACATACTGCTCCAACAGGGACATTTCATGAAAGTAAGAAGCCGAATAGGTACTAATTATATTTGGATGCTATGAGTACTATTTTTCAAGATGAACTATGCACGTTTGAGACGTAAAACACCAGGTATGGAAGGATACAATGAATGAGGAGTATGAATCAATCATGAATAATGATGTCTGGGATGTGGTGCCTAGACCCAAGGACAAGTATATGGTCAATTCTAAATGAATTTACAAAATTAAATATGAAGCTGATGGGAGTGATGAAAAATATAAGGTCAGGTTCATAGCTCATGGCTTCTCTCAAAAGGAAGGAGTGGACTATGACGAGATATTTGCACTGGTTTCCGGATATGCCACTATACGATATATTATTCATCTAGCTACCACTCAAGGATGGAGCCTACATCAAATGGATGTTAAGACTACTTTCTCGCATGAATCACTTAAGGAGGAAGTCTACTTGGAACAACCTCAGGGGATCGATGTACAAGATCGAAGGACACATGTATGCAAGTTGAATAAATCCCTCTATGTCTTGAAGAAGCCCCTAGGGATTAATATGAGAGAATTGATAGATATCTTATGAAGTTGGATTCACGAGTAGCTATGCTAATCCAAACCTATACTTGAAGGTTGAAAAGGACATGCCACTCATTTTGGTCCTTTACATTGATGGTATCTTTCTGACAGGTGCCGACCTTTTCATTTATCAGTGAAAGATGGATTTCACTTCCGAGTTCGAGATGGACCTAGGATAGTACTTCTTAGTCTTAGAGGTCTGGAAAAATCCAAGCGAGATTTTCATTTCTCAAGGAAAATACATTGTGAAGCGAATAGAAAGATGTGGGATGGTCGATTTCTAGTATGTTTCTACTTCGATGGAACTCAACTTCAATAAACTATGTGGAAGTGCTGCTAGGCCTAAATTGGCAAACCCTTCCGAGTATCGACAACTTGTGGGGGCCCTGATGTTTTTGGTAAACTCTCGTTCGGACATATGCTTCACTATGAATACGTTGAGTCAATTTATGGTTGAGCCTCATCACACTCATTAGATTGCTGCTAAGAATATCTTAAGATATCTTCGTGTCCCAATCAACTATAGGCTGAGATACACTGCCCGAAATTTGAGGCTACATGGATATACTGATGTTGATTGGGCTGGTAGTATGGTGGATCGAAAAAATGCTAGGATGTTGCTTCTCATTGGGGTTTGCTTCGATTTTATGGATGATCAGGAAGCATAAATCAGCTGCTTTAAGAACCACCGAGGCTGAATACATTGCTTCTAGTATGGCATGTTGTGAAGCTGTTTGGTTGAGGAATCTCCTAAGTGAGCTATTTGAGGACGTGCTAGATAAGACCATGATCTATTGCAACAACCAAAGTGGGATTCTCATTTAAGAGAATCCCGTGTTTAACAACCGCTCCAAGAACATTGATACTATGTACCAATTTATTTAATATATGGTACAACGAGGAGAAATAAGGCTCCAACACATCAGGACCGATGAAAAGGTTGTTGACATTCTCATGAAGCCCTTGGGAAAGGTCAAATTCTTAGCCTTCTGAGAGAGACTTGGAGTCATGGAAGGACCCTCCCATGAGGGTCCTGCTTGAGTTGGATACTGAGCTTTGGGAGCTCCTGGGGGCTTGGGGTACTTCTTGGAGCTATGAGCGACCATAGGATGAGTGGTTTAACTTCCCCTATAGGTTCATTGTATACATGGTGAGTGGTTCACCTTCCCCTACGGTTGATGACACATGTGTGTAAGGTGAGTGTTTCACCTTCCCCTACGATTGCTGATATATGCATAGGATGAGTGGTTCACCTTCTCCTATGGCATATGAGCAGGATGAGTGGTTCACCTTCTCCCGCGAATGCCCCAATATACAACCTACCCATGTAGTTCGATACTCATGGGAAGTACCTCTCATCTGGTCAATGAGTTGGGAAAAGTGTATAGGGACCATAGAACTACGTATGGATGCATTATGTACTACCATACTTCTTATGTCTAGGATGTATGGTGTTCAACAACTTGATTTGGGATCAAGTTTGATTGGGGTTCTACTCCTGGAATAACTTTTGTCAGTAGAGAGTGGTAAGGTCTTGTGACTCACTCTTGATCCGATTATTATTCATTATCTATATCAGTGTTCAACAGAGTTGATAAGAGATACATAGATGGTACATGATGATAAGATGGCATGATGATTGATGATGATGGATGGATGGGTAGGTGGAATTATCCCTTGTTGTGAGGGAGTGTTAAAATTGGAAACTAGGGCCAAATTCCACTCTGGACAACTCATTTGATGGAGATGATGATTGAATTGAATTCATCTTTTCTAGAGGACCAAAATTTATCTAAATATCATCAAATTTAGACAAGGGAAAATATATTTTTGAGGTCATGTCCACACGTGAAAATTGTCAAGGTCAAGCACATCATCATGTAGGCTCATGAAGCCCAATGGACATGTCACCTCACCTTCAATGACTTGTATAAATATAAGTGACCTCTAACCCCATTTGACACCTCATAGAATCACACATTCTTCTCTCTCCTTCTCTCATTGGTTCATACAACGATTGGGCATATCTTTTCTCTCACACGTGCTAAGGGGGACAAATTTCTAGGCAAAGTTTAGGGCCAGAATTTTAGAGTTGTTGCAGGGTTTGGCCAATAAATTTGACTCATCCTTTGACTGTGATTTTTGTGGGATTTTTTTTTTTGGCAGGTGATACTATTTGGCATAGAAACTGAGATTTTCTAGGCTATTTGACCTACATTGACCGTATGTCTGTTTGACCACAAGGTTGACTTTTGTCTGATTGGGTTTGACCACTCTAAATAAGAGTGTTTTGACTCCTATTTGAATAGCTAAGGAGGTTGAGTTAAATGCACTTTGATTGAACTGCTAAAGCTCTGTTTTGAACCTTGACTATTGACTGGTTAGGGCACACACTACTGTTGACCAAGGACATGATTGCAGAATTTGACAGGGCTGTTTTTATCATCTATTGGAAAGTCAATTTTGACTTTATTTTATTCTCTCTTTGGTGAAAATTTGATATAATAATAAAAATAATTGATCAAAGGGTTTTCTCCATCTTGTGATATTTTCCTGGGATCCGCCAAATCTGGTGTCCTTTTGTCTTGGCTTGTCTTCTGCATTTTATTATTCATGTTCTATCTATAGTTACTGTCAATGTGATTGCTATTGGAAAACTAAATTGGAAATTGTCATTGGGTTGCTAAAGGACATTGAAGTAATTGTGTTAAGCAAAAAACATACCATTGTTAAGTAAAATTAATAATGCCATGATCATCCGAATAATTAGTTACAAATTTAATGATGGTAGGTTTAGATTATAATATCACCAAATCTGAGGGATTAAATGCCAAGCAACAAATTTACCAAACAACAAAATATCATGCAACTAGTACGCACAATATCTAGTGCAGGCAATATCATGATTAAAAATAGTTGGCACGATATCATGAGTAGATAGGTTTGATTTGATAGTTTGATCTTGCATAAAAATTCATTGAGATCGTTGTACAAGATCAAGGAGGTAAATTTTAGCTCCAACAAACAAAAATAAATATAATCATATGGTCTCAATGCCCATTTATTTTTGATGCAACTATGAAGAGGAAAACAATGACAAATTTCCATTAAATCCTGGCACCCAAATTGTGGCATAGATGATAACCAAACTGTATGGTGAATGAAAAAATTATAAGCATATTGAGAAAAATGAAGACCAAAGTCTATGAATTCGACACCTAGATACAAAATCTTAACATTTTTTCTAAATTGATTTTTTTATAAAAATTTCATTATACTGTTTAGATATTGTCTACTTATCATGATTTTTTGTTGTTGTTGTGAAGGTGGAATTAAAATGAGACATTGATCCCGAGCATTGAGACATTGGATCAAGGAAGAATGATGGATTGTAGTTGTGCTTTACCAAATTCTGTTGTAATCTCTAACATTGGATTAGTGCCCATGTATTGAAATTTCATAGAAAACAAACATGCCATTGTTCCAGAAGGAGATTTTGGAGCTTGGATGCAGGACCACTGGATCACGAGAAAATAAGCTGCAATTCAATAAAATTATACAGGAAACTAGGGATAGATTATTTATTTTATTTTATTTTTTCTCTCACATTGAAAATGGATGATAATTATTGGCATGGATTACAATAATCATGGCATTCGAATCCATTTGGTTATGGTGACATTATAAAGATTAGGTTATCCAAGAAATTGCAAGCAAAAGATTGCGGAAATCGAATAACAACATGCGTGCTCATTTATCTAGTTTTAACCTTAATTTATTATTATTTTGTTATTTTATATTATATCATTTTTACTATTTATTTTCAAATCATATTTTAGCTATTTTAAATTTATATATTTTACTTTATATTAGATCGCTAGTTTTAATCATTTAATTTTAATTTATTTTAAATATTAATCTGTTATTAAATTATTTTTATGTTATTTTAAATTTATTCTAGTATAATGTATTTATACTTTAGTTTAGACTATTTAAGTTGATTATTTTAGATTTAAATAAGTCATATTTGATTTATAATAGGATGATTTGTTTGTATTGGAGGTGGATAACTGTTACAGATCTATTTGGGCACATCAACCTCAACTTACAGATCGATACTATTAGGGCCCATCAACCCCTAATGTAGTTGTTATTTGCCCTAAAGAAGTTAAACATCAGAATGCCTCACTTCCTAAGAAGTTCCATCACTAAAAACATCCATAAACTGCCTCTAATAAGATCAGCGTAGGTAGGCCTTCATTAGGGTGTGCTGCAATGCAAACCATACACTGTCAAGGTGCTATGCAGCGCCACTTGGTCCCTCTTTGGCCCGCGTTGGGCGAATTTGAGCGAATTTCCATGAGGGTTTGAAAGATTCCTTATCCATTGGATGCCTCTAGAAGTTTCTCAAAACTACCCACTCCTTTGAGTTCGCATTTGGATGAGGAAAGGAGTTAAAGAACATCAATCCTCTTATCCCTTCTTCCATGGAACTGATTTCTAAATATAGAAGGGTATTCATTATCACCATTTATGGCATAACTTCCTTCATTCACCTATAAAAAGACCACTCATCTAAGTGATCAGGGGTTGGAAATTATTGAATTTTAGGGAGATTCTGTTGATATGAGATTTGAGTTGATTGCAAGTATTGTAATGATGTCAAAGTGTCTTGCTTGTTGTGAGGAGAGGATGGGATTGAACTGGAGGAGTGATGCTGAATTAGGCAAATTGGGTTGTAACTCTTTCTTTCACTAATAAAGTGTTCAAAGCTTTTTCCATATGCTTGTATTGTCTTTTGATGCTTTCATATGCTTATCATGTACTTGATTCCATGCTATTTTTAATCGATAGATCATTATCATATGATTTGATGGGTTCTTGTTTTTGTATGTGTGCAAGTACTTCTCTAGCGGTTTAAGTACGGGAAGGAGAAACATAATCGGTCAAGGGAGATAAGGAACAAGCGGAAGTTACAAGTAGGTTCTCTGTTCTCTTATTTTGTCTATTGTTTATAGAAAAGGTAGAGAATGCTTTGTACTGTTGTTTCTAGATTAAGCTACTAGTCTAGATGGATTAGGCGTTTATCCAAGAACACTAAAACTTCCCAAAACAAATTGGCGACTCTGCTAGGGATCGATTATCCATATTAGTAGCTTATTAGCCTCTTAAGAAATTTCTACATACTGTACTTGTGGTCGTTGACTGAATTTCAGTCTTCTTTCATTGAAAATTCAATCGAAATTATGTCAAAATTGCCTTCAGAATGGCTTATTGTCACCAGCACAGTCCAATGAAGGACACAGTGTGCTGCAGTGCACTTCCCGCATAGATCCGTGCGATTCAACGCACTGTCTCTAACTGCTTCCTGCGCTGATCCCTTGAGGGTCAGTTTCCCATCTAGGAACTAAAAGTTTTTACTAATTTTCTCTTGTTTGAATGAGTTGCTGAATGTCAATGATGTTTTGTCTCTGAAAATAGTTTTTCATCTCCTTAATCCAGCCCTATTTTGATTGGATTGATTAATGTTTCTTTAATGTTTTCTTTGTCATTATTAGTCTATAGTCAAAGTTAGTTTTTGGTTAATTGATCTTTGTTGAAAGAAAGTGTCGTAAAGTCGTCTTTTACTTCGAAAACTGAATTGTCGTAAAGTCTTCATTCATAAAAGATCGATTGATTTATATGTGCATATGGTTTGTCTTTTCGTTAAAAGTGTCATAATTCCTCATTTCTTTGAAATTGAAAGTGTCGTAAATTCTTCCTTTCCCTAAAAAGAAATTGTCGCAAAATCATCATTTTTATGAAAAGAGATTTTTGATTGATTGTGCATATTTCCTTTTTGTTCATCATAACGTTAGGGGATTTGAAAAAAAAAAAAACATGCATTGTGAATATTAAAGTTTGTGAATGCTTCAAAGGAATGGTTTAGGGAATTGCATCTAGTTTGTGCTCTTTTTTGATTGATCAAAAAGTACTTGTTTGCTCTATCCCTAGTAGCTAGGATTTTCATTGTTAAATTGAATGGAAAGAATGCTTATCATATTAATTTCATTTTAGGAATTGCAAACATATATCACATGGTGAACCTTGAAAGGAAAATTCTAAAGAAGATCAACTTAAAATTTATCTGAATTTACCTAATGGAGTATTGTCATCTAACGAAAAACATTTAGAGGTCTAGGCTAGAGACGTGTTCCGGCGTCGTAAAACAAAGCAGTTGTCGCTAACTTGTCTGTAATACATCTCGAGTGTGATACCTCATTCCACGTACATGAGTATATCGTAGCTCGTCCACGTACTTTCGGGTATATAGGGCGGTGTTACAGTACGTAAAGTATATGGAAATGCTCTCACTGTGTGGTTTTGCATTAGAAAATGCTTATACGGATTGGGCCTCCACATACTTTTGAGTATATATGGGAGGACAACACTAGGTTTCTATCCATCCTTAGGTAACTGAGTCAGCCGCCTTGTACACTGTGATACACCGAACACAACATTTGGGGAGATTGCCTGCCCGTACTTCTTGGTTTGCCAGGAGGTATTCTGCAGTTCACAGTTGCTTCGTAAAACTTTTGCCTAGATTATCTTTCTTCTGTTTTGTTATGTTACTTTTATTAAAATCGAATTCATTAACCGTGGATAACATCCTCCTCGCTCGCTCCTTAGTTGATCTTAGGTTGAAACATATGGCGACAAATCCAGAGTCCACCAATCAAGGAATTCCTTTTGATGGGAATCCAAGTCCTTTTCCTCCTTTCAGAAATATTGGTGCTCCTTATATGGCTACATTGTCCCTTCTGAGATTTACCATTGGCTTTCCAGTATGGTTGTTTTCGACCTCCTTGGTTCAAAATGTCGTGATTTCTCCGCAATAGAGTACACCTCCAACTGGAAAAAATCAACCTCCAGTTGATCTTAAAGTTGACCCTTTGCCTTCTTTCTCGTTTGTTTCTTCTTCCCCTTCTTCCTCTTAACCCGGTGAAAGTATTGGTACTAGTAACTAGGTGGCTAAGAAGAAGAAGAAAGGGAAGAAGAAGAAGAAGAAGAAAATTTGGCAAAGGGGCAACCAAGCCACCATTGCTTTGAATGCAACATCGGATGAGAAACTGTCCATCAAGCCTCACAAAGTTTGATATCCATGCAAACTTTGTGCAGGAGACCATCTTCTTCAAAATTGTTTTGATATTCCTCAGATCTTAGAAGAATGGTCTTCCTGTTCACATCACCTTGTGTAATCAACTTCTAGAGATCATGTTGGTGACACACCATCAACTAGTGGTAATAAAGTTCATGGAAAGAAGGGCAAAGTTAAGTTTCCATGTAGGTTATGTTATGAAACCAACTCACAAAAAGATAGAAAAGATAGATCAACGCCTTAGAATTCAGCCTCTTCGTGGGGGCAACCTCTTTTATATTACATAAATGAACAATTCTTGGATGATACAAATGAAATACCTCCTTTCTATATATAGGAGTCTAAGGGGTCATAATATAATCAGAGCCGACATAACAATAATAATGTAAGGGCAC